>QTSX02002892.1:0-136935 GCA_014839935.2 Entomophthora muscae | reverse complement strand
CCTAGTAATAGACAAAATAAACCATAATATTGTAAGGTATCATGGTCTGGGAAAGATGATTATAAACTAAAGCTTTTAACCCAGTGATATTTATATTAGTCAAATACAAAAAGGTGGGCAAGATATGAAAAGGCAACTGTACTAGGGCTCCTAAAAGCTTATACAAGGTAAAATAAGGACTAAGGCGGTTTATTGACCCTAAGAAGATAAACTAAAGTCCAGTCTTAATGACAGATAATTTGGTCAAAAAGTCAATCTCTAAGTCTGGGAATTGTTCTGCGCTAGTGGGAGGATTAAAGCTATCAAGTTCAAATTGTGTGTACTACTATAAAAACTACCTAACTGGTGAAGAAGAAAGTCAAAAGGAATCATGGGACCAAAAGTTAAAACTAAACTAAGATTAAAAAGAAAAACAAGCCACAAAACCAAACAAGTATCTTTTTTGAGGTGCAAGTCAAACACAAGCACATGTTTTCCATTATCTTAACTTAAAAAGGTTAAGGCAAGGTAAAGGGGAGAACAGGGAAGCTATTAGTTTTTTGTTTGCTTTGAACCAAGAAGAGCAGAGGCAGAAGAACGGGAAAACTAGGTCTGAGGCTGCTGGCGTAAGCGGGAAAGAAAACATAGTGAAAGCAAAAGGTAATTTGAATTTGGACTGGTTTTAACTAGCTCAGCATATAGGCAAGGGTTCAAATCCCATATGCAAAAAGAAAGTAAGTTCAAGCTTTGAATTTAACCGTTAATATTAGGTTAATTGACCTGAAAGGAAAGAAAATGAAGTGGGGAACTGGGAGTTTGAAAAAATGTTGAAAAACCCTGGCTAGGGTTTAAAATAACTCATTGCGGTAAAAGAAATACTAGCAGCAAGGTATAATGAAGGAGAATTCTGACAGATATGGTAACAGAAAAATACTGGTTTAAAAGATTAAACCCCATCACATGCTGAAAACTCAAAGCCATTGCAATTAATTGAAAAGGTGTTAACTTTAAAATGTTAAAAGAGCCAAACAACCTCATCCTAAATGTCATGAATTTGAACTCCTTAGGGGTTTATATTAGCCTGATAATTGATAGATCACAGATTAATTGTTGTGTTTGGCTCTTGAGGACAACATCCAAGAGGACACAGCAGAAACCTTTTATTACAAAAGGTTTGTGGCCCAAATCTAGCCTTGGGTTAACCTTCAGGGATTAATTAAGGGCATATACATTAACTTTCTGGAATGAAAAAAAGTGGATTTCCTTTTGAAAAAAAGGAAAGAAAAAGGCTTTAATATTATAAAAGTCAACACAAATATAAATAAACTTGTCTTTATTTAGGGAAATGATTCTACTTAAATAAAAGGCTGGGAAAACTGATCATTCACTAGGTAGACAGTGTGGCTGATGACGGCATGTTGAGCTGAACTTGTACCAGGATCAGACATGCGCAAGTAGAATAATATGAAGTGGGTTGGCATTAATGTCCACCCATTTATAGATGGTGAGGAATTTCCAAAGTCAAAAGCAAAACAAACCAAGTCTTAACATGTATCAAGATTTGAAAGCCATATAAAATAGCATTAATGGCGCAATTTACAACATCTTCCCCCTCAAGATTAAATACAGGGGGTTGATACTTTCAAAAGAATTCAGTATAGACACAGTAGAACAGACAGCCAGACAACAGTAGTTTTACAGTGTACTTGACGCCCTTCTTGAAGGTAACCTCACAAGGCCCAACCCAGTGGGAATAGGGCTTGTGGGTACAACACCAGTACAATTATGGTAGTAGAGGACCAGGGCACCAACTTGGAATTTGGAAAGGGGTTTTCTGGAAGCATTGGAAGCCAACAAATCTAATGTCTTGATCTTTAAGGCAGTTAAGTATGCAGTAGCCTCAATTCAAATGATTCAGTTTGTCAATTCCTTTACATGGATCTCAGGGTTGACCACCACATTAAATTTGGCAAATGGGGGACCCAAGATTGAGGGGGTAGTGGCCTCACACTCATAAAGCATGGCAAACGGGGATTGGTCAGTCACTCAGTGTTTGCTTAGAAAGTACACAAAGAGAGAAACATGGAGGAACATATCCCAGTTAGCAGCATCAGAGAGAGTGAACTTACTCATAAAGGAAACAAGGGAGGAGTTTTTCATTTTAAACTATGTTGCAACATCTTTGATCACTACCTCTCAGAAAATTAATTCCCCAAGTGATTCCCTGGCTAATCATAAAGTAGGTAACACTCTTATCAATTACCTATCTATTACAGGGATCAAACCTTTTGAGTCCTAAGAAGAACACTACTTGGACAAGCCTCATGATTGTCATGACATACATGGTGTTGAGACAAGTTTTATTCCTTGCCTGCCAATGTATCTTACAATACACAGGGGGCGCTCAATGAGTTACCCCAGGACATATTTAAAGGCATGTATCAATCTGATGATAGTGTTGAATTACAGGATCTATCTCCTAATTAGGAGTGTTGTCAATTTGACATCACTGATCTCTGCGCAGGTTATTCCTTGTCTTAAAACCTTACATGAAACCTGCCAACATGCCACCCCCTGTGGCCTTATGGCTTTCCCCATATAATATATTAGTCACTATACCAATTAATAAACTTTATCTTATTATTCTTATTCTTGTCATTACTATTGGACTGCTGTCTTCCCTAATCAAATACTGAACTCTCATTAGTTCATTTGCAACAGTGGTAGCAGCGGTAGGTTCACGGCCTACCTAAGAGAAAAATTACCACCAAGAAAGGACAGATTATGGGCCATATGACTACTCCCCACCAAGTTTCAGGATTGACAATTCTTCCTCCCTGGAAACCTTGGCCCAGGAGCCAGATTTGAACCCTGACCCTATATTTCCTTGAGCCGCCAGCCCTATGGACTAAGGGGCCGCCTGCCTGCATTTTCCTGAGGTCAAGCCCCTGCAAGCTGATACCAAAAATGCTGGCCCAAATGATAAAAAAAGTCAAACCAAATAAATCAGCACACCAAATAGAGGACTAATCAAAGCGCCTAATGGAGAAAGCAATAGTTCAACTATTAGCTTCATGAGCTTGAAGTCTACAAAAGCAAACAATCAAAAGTCATCCACAGAAGGAGGCACGGGCCCACGGCCCAACCCCATAACCACAACACAAGAGAAAGATAATCAAGTAGCTAATTTGAGATTCTTGACCAATGAAAGAACTCCCTGTAAAGTTACGCCTCCCCATTAGGCCTCCACTTCAATTCCTGCCAAATGCTTGGGAATCTCTACCAAATTATGTTTGAATATTTATCTAAAAGGTTACTGAAAAAGCCCAAGAAAGGCCATCAATTTAATATTTTGGAATTATTCTGAAGATGCCCCCACCTAACCCACCCAAGAGAGACCTCTGGTTAAATATCATGTGCAAGAGCGTCTGGGAGCAGTGGTAATTGCATCCAAAGCATATTCCTGATGTTAGTTGGTTCAGTTTTCCCTTTTACTATGTCCATTCAAAGTTTGTCAAGATCTTCCTGCCTCAATAAATGCATTTGTATCCACTCATATCATTGTTCAATTGTTTTTTGACATTCAATCTATCACCCCAATCCTACCACATCCCTTAAATGAATGCAAGCATTGTAAAATACCTTGCTTCATCATTATCTAATCTAATAAAGTTCAAAATTTGTTAGTAATTTTGGCCATTTGGTTTTATCTGTTGCTTTGCAGTGTTCAGTTGATTCTATTCCCTCTTTAGCCTTCCTGGAATTTTTAGTGACAGCTGCTTGGTTGTTGCTGAAACCACAATTTTTATTGTTGTTGAGAGCTGGGTTTTATTTCCTACTAACCTGCTCCCAAATTCTCACACTCCCGGCCTGAGTGCCATTTTGCTGCCTTTGAACCCAAGCACCCAGGTCTCCCAGGCCCATCTTTCCCAATGCCCTGATGAGCCCCCATAAAAAATATTAAGTTTGGAGGTGGGGTGCTATATAGACCAAAGGACCCCACGCTCCAAACCTATTGCCATTTTTGAATAAAGGTTATGTTATTTTTGCTCACACAGCTATTGTCTTATTTTGTATTTGCTATCTACCAATACAGTACAAGATCCCACACCCTCCTGCCCCTCTGCCCACAATTTTATGTCCTTCTGGTGTACCATTTGTCCCTGTTCATTTTACTGACTACACTTTGAAACCCAAATAAAAGGTCTACACCCCGGAAAAGGTACTCAAACTTGATCCTTTGGCCCACATACAATCATCAGTTAGATACAACCATCAAGGCCTGTGGATATTCTTAACACCCAAATTGTTTAGAGGAAAATTTAACTATCTTCCTACTTAAAATATCCACATGGAACCGCTGTGACCCCCAAGCCTATGCCCGCTTCCTTGCCTGACCTCCCAAACAACCACAATGGCAAGCTCTTTGGGATTGTGTACATCACCCTCACAGGGGTGATTTACACTATAATCCCAGTTTCTGGCACGTGGTCTTGGGTGGGAAAGGCTGTCTTATACCTTTTTAAGTTAGCTTCTGTCAAAAATGCAGGCTCAACCCGCCAGCAAGGTTCCAACCAATCAGGTTTGTGACCCGCAATCCAATTATCTGGTTACCCAAAGCCAAACCAAGAAGTCAACTCAAATTACCAAATCCAACAAGATGAACAGATAAGGATCCTACACAGTTGATGGCTTGTTTTAGCACTTAAATCATTAACAGAATCAAGCCACCCCCTTGCCCATCCAACCGTGTGACCTGCACTCATGTTCCTACTAACCATGGATTCACTACCACTGTATAATACTTATCTCTCAATAAAGAATATTATCTAGTTTCCAAATATTTTTTGCCCTGTAACTCTGCTAAAACAGCACAGTTACAACATTGGTAGCACAGGTAGGTTTCCCATCCTACCTTATCTTGAAAAAATTCTGCCTGTTTCCTGCACACGCCGCGGTCAACAAATACTTGTTAGAATCATGTCTGGCCTTCCGCCCAACTGGACCCTGTACACTCCTGGTACTGTGATACCCAATGGCTTTGTCCTGTACCAAAATACAGTGATTCCACTACCTGCCATCAACGCCATGTCTGCACAAGGTTTCTTCCAAGCACCTGCATCAATACCACAACCAACCAACTAGGATACAATGCCTGCCTACGTAGACCAGAGACTTTGAAGTGCCACCTTGGAACCTTTCACAGAAGCCAACAACAACAACACCGCCGCCTGGATACAATCTGCACAAAGTAAGCTAACCCAGATGGAGTGCTCACAGAAATTCTGGATTGCGGAGATCTCCATCCAACTTACACATGATGCTGGCACCTGGTGCAACAAGTGGTACAAGGAGCACACCAAAAAGAACTGGGGCACTTTCAAGCAGGACCTCTTGGCAAGATTTGTGTTGAAAGATACTGCACTCATGATTATCTGACAAGTAAAGAACCTGACCCAGACTGGCACTGTAAAAGAGCTCACCTGCGCCTATGAGGAACTTTGTCTATGCGCACCCGCTAATATGGTCTTTGACAACCCAGCCACACATCTCATGTACTACGGCGCTCTCAAGTCACATGTAATGAGACACAAGAACCTGGACCAAGTAACCAACCTGCAAAGCCTATACTGTGAAGCCAAGAAGACAGAACAAGCCTCCAACGCGCTTCACAAGGTGCAAACCAGAAAGAGAGAGAGACCCAAGGACTCACATGCAAGCAGGCGCTCCAACAGACCACCCCCTGGGAACGGTAACAGAAATACTAACCACAAATCCCCTGGTTCAAATGGACAAGGAAATGGGACCAATGGCCAATCAAACAGGACCCATTTCTGACTGACAACCACCCAAGACAACCAGGACAAGGGAAAAGCCTGGGGAGAGCATTAAGCAAGCCAAGCTCTCCCCAGACTATTCCCAAATTGCCCAATAATGAGTACCGCCCAGAAGACGTGGACCAATGCCCCATGGTTCAAGTACCCTCAGAGGACCCAGTACTCTACACCATCACCAGACACCCAAATAAATTGATGCCCTATCCTTTCTGCTTTTGCAGTTACACAGGATCCACTCTCCTGGACTCAGGCGCAGATCAAACCCTGGTCAACAGCAGCTTTGTTGACAAGTTCAAGTTAGCCACTAATAATTTGCAGATTAAGAACATGGCTTTAGCTGATGAACACCACATAGCTGTGACACAGGAAACTGCCCCCTTCTCTGTTATGCTAGAGAACCTGAACTCCACCATCTAAGGCCCTATCATCAACTTTACTAACTTTGACATTGTTCTGGAACTCAAATGGTTGCAGAAAAACAATCACCATGTAGATTGGATAACCTCAGTACTGACCATCAAAAATGAAGGAGTCAACCACCAAATCTACCCTGACTCTGTGGACCAACTCCTGCACAACCATGTCTTTGTAAGCATTGCTGAGACCTCAGATGAGCAGGAGAACCTCAAGAAAATTGACTGGGACTCTTTCCAATACAAAATCATCCACTTCAAGGATCATCAGGATACCACCACAACACAGGATTGCAAAATTATAGCTCAACACCCAGAGATCTTCAAGGAAGCTCTACCTGGGCTGCTACCTAAGAAACATATTTAAAATTCCATTCAAATCAAAGGAGCGGTTCCTAAAGTTTGTCCCATCTATTGCCTCACTCCCAATGAGGATGACGCCCTTTGCGCTTACCTCAAGGAAGCTTTGGAGAAAGGGCTTATCCGCCCCTCACAGTCCCCTTTTGGCGCCGCGGTATTCTTTGTGGCCAAGAAGGATGGCACCCTGCGCCTAGTTACATACTACCAAGCCCTAAAAAAAGTCACTACTAAGAATCATTACCTGCTGCCACTCATTGACAACCTCTTCAATGCCCTTGGTGGTACCGCAGTCTTCTCCAAGATAGGCCTCACAGCAGGCTATAACCAGATCCGCATCAAAGAAGAAGACATCTCCTAAACAGAAAAATGTCAGATGGCACAACCATTCCCTACATACCCACACACCAAAGAGTGGACACCATTTTACGCTACCATTGAGACCTCAGCCATACTAAGAGTCAAAACCTCTACAAGTTCCTTAAACACAAGGCCTGGTGGCCAACCTTGTATTGAACTGTCCAAGAAGTGCTGGAGCAATGTGAAGTATTCAAAAAGTTTGCCAAGAGTGCAACCCTGCCAAAGTCAGTACTTCCCATCTGCATGCAGCTACCTTTCAAGTTATGGGCTCTTGACATTGTTGGTCCCATGGCAGAAAAACACAATGATAAGAAGTACATAATCACCACCATTGACTTCACAACATGTTGGTCAGTAGCCCTAGCAGTAAAGTCTCATACTGGCAACAATGTACAACAGTTCATTGACAAAGAAATAATCAGCAAATTTGGAAAGCCAGAACTCCTGATAACCAATGGAGAAAAAGAATTAACCTCCAAAAGCACCAACATATACCTCACAAAGAATGGGGTCAAATACACTGTAACAACGCCATACCATCCCCAGGCTAATGGGCAAGTTGAGAGACTAAATGGCAGCCTTGTGCAAGCCCTGGAAAATCTCACAGCTGGAAAACCTGAGGACTGGCATAAGCAGCTAGCAACTGCACTACTTGTGTGTCAAACCTGAGTGAACAGATCCTCCAGGAAGAGCCTGTTTGAACTGGGATACAGCACTCAGCCCAATATCATTCAATCATTGACAGGACCTAAGCTGGAAATCCCAAGCAAGGTTCCCCCACAATCATATCCCCATGTTGCAGAAGCAAACAAAAAACAAAAGGAGAAAGAAGAGGAGCACCTATAAAAGACGTTTGTCCCCATCTGTGACAGACATGATTTTGGGGATGAAGTTTGGGTCATGAACGTTGTCAAGAGCAAGCTACAACCCAAAAAAGTAGGGCCAGCAATCATCCTAAAAGTAAATGACAATAACACTTACCTTGTGCAAGGACTTGGAAAGCAAGACAGGAAAAGGTCCTCCATCATGATTGCCTCATGCCTTGCAAGGCACAACAAAAGCAACAAGAAGCTGCCCTACCCGCCACTGAACAACAACTAGTCCAGTATATTGGTCAGTCTCCTGACAACCTGCCCCCAGAGGAAGCCGACCTTCAGCAGGGGGTGTCAAAACTGCAGGCTCAACCCGCCAGCAAGGTTCCAACCAAACAGGTTCATGATCCACAATTCAATTATCTGGTTACTTGAAGCCAGAATAAGAAGTCAACTTGAATTACCAAAACCAACAAGATGAAAAGATAAGGATTCTGTACGGTGGATGGCTTGTTTTAGCGCTTGACTCATTACCAGGATCAAGCCACCCCCTTTCCCATACAACTGTGTGATCAGCTCTTCTGTTCCTACTATCCAAGAATTCACTATCACTATATAATTGTTATCCTCCAATAAATATAATTATCTAGTTTCTAAATATTTCCCCTTGTAACTCTGCTAAAACAGCACAGTTACAACACCCCTGTGACCATACTAAAGTCACATTGGGCTGTGGTTTCACAAAGAGGTTGATTGTGATGAATTTCATAGGTTGAAATTCAAAACAATGGGATTGATCTTGGAGAGATTTTTGAAAGTAGTAATGGATTACCCAGGAATCAATTAGGCTGTACTAATTGAGGGCCAAAATGAATAATCTGAATGATTCAGATTATGAGACTAGGTGTCTCAAACCGTCTAATTAACCATGGAGGCTAATTGATACCCAGGAATCAATTAGGCTGTACTAATTGAGGGCAGAACTGAATAATCTTAACAATTCAGATTATAAGGCTAGGTGTCTCAAACGTAATTTATTAACTGGGAAAGTTAAATAATTGATACCCTGGAATAAAATTGATGAGGATTTAATCATAGGGCCAAAATGGACTTGACTGTGTCAAGTAAAGACTTGGTGTCTTAAAACCGTTTAATTAACTGGAAAAGCTAATTAATTTATGCTGGGAATAAATTAATGAGTATTTTATTATATTGTTTAATTGCCTTGACTGTGTCAAGAAGTTTGGTTAGGGTTAGCCAAAAGTAAGCCCCCAAATTGTGGTTTAAAAAGCGCTGTTTTGGCAAATTGATTAGGTTAGAAGAACTGCTGCACCGCCTAATTGATTTGTAAAGTGCTGAGGCGCCGCCCAGTGAATGTTTCAGGCGCTGAGGCGCTGTGGAGCTGCCTGGGAAAGTCCTGGGCGCTGTGGTGACGCCTTGTTCAAGTTTTGAAGTGTTTTAATGGGTTTTAATGGGTTTTTAATGCAAAAAACCATTAAGTGCAAAATACTAAATGTAGATAATGGTGTCTATGCATTCAGTATTGATCAGCTGTTTTACAGTTGAAACAAGGATAGCTTGAATCAGGAATACCTATATTCCACATGGTTTTAGTGCCGGAAGTCTGAAATGCTTCAAGCCAAAACAATACATTTCCATGGAAGGAATCAGGTGATTCTGGAATGTATTAGGGCACATTCTTATAGGTTAAGAGTGTGATGATTTTTTTATTAAAGGTCTGGATTGGATGACACCGTTATGTCATAAACCATGTGATAGGAATCCAGGTGTGATTCAGGAATTGGTGGGATTTCAGCCAAATGCACCCCAATTGGTATATAATGGAAACATGATAATAATTAATAAAAGAGGATACTTATGAGTGACAATGGTCACTTTCCCTTCAATCTTTTTATGTTCTGTGTTTTTGGCTTTTGATTGAAAGAAGATTACCATGGAATTAAAAATGGTCTGCATCTAAGACTATGGGAAGCAAAAAACGTGGAAGTGATCACCAGATAGCAACAAGTTTAACGCCAAGATTGCTTGCCTGGAATCCAAGCTCATTGAAGCTTACATAAAGGATTCCCTGTCAAACCGTAAAAGAGTCAGACCAGGATAATGAAGAAGCAAGCATGAATTTCCTGGATCAGTCACAGCTCCCCTCTTGTGGTGGGCTTTGCCTGCAAAAACCCTGGCCCAAGTTACCCCTGAAAATGATGGGCTGGCTACACAAGACTGGATCCCTGACACCAAAAAACCTTCCTTCCAATCCCCAAGGGGGACATTTCAAAGGATATGTTATCTATCAGGACCAGCTAGTCCTCACAAGTGTGTATAATTGCTTCTGCCTGGGGCAGCGCGGTGCTACTGTCACCCTGCCTCAATTGGATCTCACCCAATGCATGTTAAGCCTTTAGCTTAAGGCCTTTGTGGGTGGTGTGGAAGGGGCTGACATTGTTGGCTGGATTCATTCCACAGAACAGCCTCTGCATCTGCCAAGTGCCTGAACCTATGTGGGTTGCCACCACATCTGGGCGCCTTACAGGGCCTGCTGCAGTGTGGTTTACCAACTGGACAAGCCAAGAGCAGGAAGTTACCTGGGCAACATTCAGGGATGCTGCCAGGTCCCACTACAGCAAAACCTTTTCACCCATTTTAATGAAAACTAATCTCCTGGCCATAAAACAAACAGAATCTATCCCCAAATACCTTGCAGCTTGGCAACAAGTCCTTGACGCCGCCCCAGAAGCTGTCACACACTGAAACACCATGTTGCCCACTCTTATTGTCAATGGGCTTAAGCCCTGTATTTACAAATGGGTTCCTATAAACTGTTGTACCTCTATTGACAACTGTTCTAAAGCCATTATGGAGGCCAAAAATCAAGCTTCAACGGGGTCCCTATGTCTAATGATGCATCTCCTCAGTATTGTCCCGCACCAGGCAGCAACCACGTTTAAGTGGGCTGCCGCCAATCCCGTCAGCAAGAGAATCAGCTAAGCTCCCCCACAAGGGGGGAGCTTCAGTTACCTCAGATTGAAGACCAGGGGGAAAGCCTGGGGGCTGTAGGTTTGAGAGACTCTGCAACCCTACTTGATTCCCACTCCCAATCTATCCTCTCCAGACACCCCTGTGATATAATGTGCACAATGTCAAGACCCTCAATGTAATCCAGATCCATAGTGACAACTCTGTCCTCCAAGCCAGTCATTATTACAACAAAATCACCCGCTTGGCCTACCCCTTCTGTTTCCATGGGAACACCCACAAAATTTTGGTAGACACTGAGGCCAATCACACCATGGTCAACCAGGAATTTGCAGATTCTCAGCAACTAGATCAAGTGCCTTGTCAATTCAAAGCAGTACACATAGCCAATTCCCGCAGAGTGGCAATCACCCATGAGATGGTACCCTTCTATGTAAGAATGGGGAAAAGCCAAGTTAAGCTCTCTGGGACAATAAACTGTGAGGCTCAGCCATAATGTGATTGCTGGCCTTGACTGGCTCCAAAACAACGGATCATAAATTGACTGATATGAGTCTTTAATCACCCTCAATAGAAATGGGGAGGGCTTCTAGATTTACCCTATCAAGATAAGAAAACTACTCCACAACACTTTATTCATCAGATCTACAGAGACTGGTACACAAACTTCAAGGGGGAAGCTGGACTTTAACCAGTATTTGGTTGAAGTCATCCACTCTGAACCCATTGCAGCACCTCCCTTGATCACCACACCTCCACCAGCACTTGTAGCACTCCTCAGGAGTACAAGGACGTCTTCAGTGAAACATTAGATCATTTGCCTCCTCTAAGAAAAAATATAACATACTGTTCAATTGCAAGGGTTGCTTCCCAAGGCAAATACCCTTTATTTCTTGACTCCCAAGAAAGACAAGACTCTCTATCAACACCTTGTGGACGCGCTCACTAAGGGCTTCATCTGCCCCTCTCTCTTGCCATAAGGAGCTGTGGTCTTCTTTGTAGCTAAGAAGGACGGGTCCCTTCAATTGGTAACAAGCTACTGCACTCTAAACAAGATGACAGTCAAAAAAATACCCCTTAACACTAATTGACAACTTGTTTGATACACTTGCAGATGCAAAGGTCTTCAGTAAGATTGATCTCACCGCAGGGTACAACCAGGTCCGCATTGCACCAGGGGATGAGGCAAAAACTGCCTTCTGCACACGCTACAGGTTGTTTGAGTGCCAGGTCATGAACTTTGGAATGACCAACACTCCCTCCACCTTTTTCATGTTGATGAACAAAGCATTTGAGGATTTAATTGAAAAATGTGTTGTTGTCTATCTTAACAACGTTATTGTCTTCAGTCAAGATCAAATCACACATCTCTAACACCTCTGTGATGTCCTCAACACCCTTTGGAAAAACCAGTTAAAGGCCAAGCCTTCCAAATGTAAATTTCTCAAGTCAGAGCTTCTGTACCTTGGGCACAACATCTCTGCCCAACGGATAAAGCCCAACCCCGCCAAAATCAAGTAAATCACAAACATGTTGCCCCCCACTGATGTGGGCTAGGTACATACCTTCTTAGGCATGATTGCCTATATCCGCAAGTTCATTCCCAATTGCAGGGAACTAACTGCATCCCTCACTGAGCTCCTAAACACTAAGCAGCTCTTCCATTGGAAACCTGTCAGAGATTAAGCCTTTGAGACTTTGAAGCAAAGACTCACACCTGCACCTGTACTGCAATTTCCTAATTGGAACCACCAGTACAAACTCAAGACTGATGCCTCTGATAGAGCCATAGGGGGCATGATACGGGTAGAAGCTGACAAGGATGTCTTCCTCCCCATGGCAGACAAATCCAGGAAGCTCACCAACTCAGAACAATGTTATTCCATACATGATAAAGAATTAACAGCAATTGTGCACTGCATCAAGAAATGGCGCTGTTGCCTGGAAGGGGCTACCTTTCCACCCTGCGTCCTGAAAGACCACAAGTCACTCCAGTACTTCAACACACAGTCCCACTTGACACACCACCAGGCATGCTGGGTCAAACACCTATCCCCTATCAGTTGTGCATCAAGTACAAGCCTGGGAAGGAACTCGTCACAGCTGAAGCCCTCTTAAGGCTCTATGTAGTGTCCATCACGGAATACAACATCTTAGACCCAGATTGACCAATGCTTTACCTCCGTCAAAGAAGTCTGTTAAAAAGGCCTTAATTTGGTAACCATCTCCAAGCTAAAGGACAACAAGAGTCAGTTCACCATTGACGCTGGTAACTCCTGCTGCTGGGCAGAGACAGGTGAGAAACACCTTATATTCCAGCAACACAGCAAAAAATATACCACAACACACTACCATCACACCTTGAAAACATCAGAGAATGCAAACTCTTCAAAATCATGAAGCATAAGGTTTAGTGGCCCTGTATGCCCAAGACATCTTGGACCTCCTTGAAACATATGAGTTGTGCAAGAAGAACACATCTAAACCTGCTCCTCCCAAGTCTGTCCTACCCTCAAAGCCATAGAATCCTTCAAAGAGTAGGCCCTCATCATTGTGGAGCTTCTCCTTGAAGACAGACTAGGAAAGAAATACATCATTGAGGTCATCAACCACTTCACCTGTCTTCTAGTAGTATGGGTGACTAACAATATACCTCCACCATCATCACCTGCTTCATTGGCAAAGAAATTGTGGCCTGCTTTGGGCAACCCAAACGTCTTATCACATATGGTGGACCCAAACTTTTAGGGCATATCATGAAGGCGTCTGCACCAAGAATGCCCTTCAAAGAATAGTCACAACTCCCTACCATCCACAAGCCAATATATGTGTAGAACAATTAAATGGCTCACTGGTTTAACTGATTGCCAAGCTCTCACAGGAGCACCCCAATACCACATGGACTGAACACCTGCCTACCGCTCTACTCATCTTAAGGGCAAGAATCAACATAGGCACAAGGTTTAGTCCCAGTACCCTGGCTTTTGGGACGCCCAACAGTTTAACAGGAGTCAAACAAGGGAATTTACAGTCTACAGTTCCTGGAAAGCCCCCCCTGTTGACAACTCCATCCCTGAACCAATGTCGTGCCAAGGCCCAAGAAATTGAACACAAACAAATTGAAGGAGGGACAAAGCACCTTGAGGCAAGATATGCCGTAGGTGACCCCGTCTACATCCTCAACCCCAATTCAGCCAAATTAGAGCCCAACCACCTAGGGCCCTTAAGATAGCTGTGGTCTATGACAATCATGCCTATCAACTCAAAGATGCCCAAGGGAATACCAAGAAGCTTCAACATGATTACTTGTGCCCCTGCCGCACCATCCCCACACAAAGGTTGTTTGTGCAGACCTTCCCAGATCTTCTACAGACTCCAATCCTGGTGTCTGACAGCAAGCAGGGGGCAAGGGGGGTGTTATACCAAGTTTCTAGACTTGCCTGCTAATGTATCTTACAATACACAGGGGGCGCTTGATGAGTCACCCCTTGACGTGTCTAACTTCATGGGCTAATATGATGACAAATTCAAATGGCGGGCACTTTATCCTAATTAGGAGCACTACCCATTTGACCTGCTAATCCCCGCACAAGTTATTCCACGGCTTCAAACCTTACATGGAACATGCCACTATGCCACCCCCTTGCAGCCTTGTGGCTTTCCCCAGATGGTATATTAATCAAAATATTCTACAATAAGCAATATATATTTCTATTCATTCTTCCTTTCTATTTATTCTTGTCCTTTCTACTGTACTGTTGTCTTCCCCAACTCAAATACTGAATCCTCATTGGTTCAGTTGCAACAACCAGGGTTAGAAAGGCGTTGTCTCAAATACTTGATCTCACCTTACAAAGTAAGTACTTGGTCTGTCAGTGAGCAATGTAAGGGTCAGGCATAGGCTTTACTGGTGGAGGGTTTGGAAAAGAGGCTTGACAAGCGTAGTGGCTTTGAGTTCAGCTATGACTTCCCATACCTTAGCTTCAAAGGCAGACAGGACCTCAACAGAAGGGGCAGGTGGATTCACTTTATTGAAGCTACTCTATCATCAACATAGTTTTTAATCTGACTCAGAGTGTTTCTTAGCGCAGCCTTATCTAAACTGTATTGTTGGTGCAGATGTTGGTCCCAATGATCAATGTGGGATTTAACCAACTTGAGCTAAGAATTGAAATGCTCCAAAAATTGGTTGATCTTGTAACTAAGGTCTCAAAATCTTGACAATACTTTAGGAGAGTTGTTTCTATCCGCCTGCCCCACTTATCTTGATGATAGTCTAGTTTGCACAGTCAATCATTGATGTACCCAGGAAACAAGGAGCAATGAGAGTTAAGAGACAAAGTTAAGTAATTCTGTGAAGCAAGCAAGTTGTGATGGTTATCTGAAATCTAAATAAAGATGCTATGGAACCATTCTTGATAGGCCATGTTTTTGAACACAATTATTGGAGACAGCTGTGGCTAAAGCAGTCAAATGTTGGTTCTGTGATCCTAACGCCAACTGGTGATGAAACAAAGAGGGCTGGATGAATTGGTTGACCAGCACACCAATAGACTTCATGGACTCCATTAAAGCAAGTGGGAGACCAAAGACAGGGGTAGGAATGCAGATATTTGGAGGCATAATTTGGGCAAAGACCAGGAATGGTGTGCATTGCTATGGTGCCTGTGTGGAGGAGCAAGTGCGCGCGGCTCAAGCTTGCTTATAATTAAGAGAGAAAGCTAAAAGGGGGCCCACACAGGCCCAGGAGATAACACTATTACCATGGGAGTAAAGGGGGATTCTGTGATATTTTTCCTCCAGAGGAGGACTAGAGACTTTAGGTTGTTTGGGTACTTCAGAAACAAAAGGAGAAGGTCCAGAGAAGGGTGGGGGAACAGAGTAACCAAGGGGCTTGCAGTCCCTGTAGTGAGCATAATTTTGATGTGTTTGGCTCCGGGGGACAACATCCAGGAGGAAACAGCAGGAAATCTTTATAACAAAAGATTTGAGATTTGAAACTAGCCTTGGGTTAGCCTTCAGGGAAAAATTAAGGACATGTACTTTAATTTCCTGGAATTAAAGATGAGGGATTCCTTTTGGCAAAAGGGAAAGATAAAGATTATAGAATATTAAAGCTAACACAATGTGTATAAACTTGTCTTTATTAAGAGAAATGATTCCTCTTAAATAGTAGACAAGGGAAATTGATCACTCATTAGGTAGACATAGTGGCAGAGGGGGTCACATTGAGTTGAAATCATACCAGGATCAGTTGAAGGTTGGTATGGCAATCCAAAATAGGTGGAAATTGGAGTCAACCCATTAAAGAAATGTTGCAACCAAGTTTCTGAACTTGCCTGCCAACATTCTTACAATACACAGGGGGCGCTCAATGAGTCACCCCTTGACGTATCTAACAACATGAGTCAATCTGATGGCAATATCAAATGGCGGGCACTTCATCCTAATTAGGAGTGCTGCCAATTCAACCTGCTGATCTCTGCACAAGTTATTCCTTGGCGTTGAACCCTACATGGAACTTCCCACTATACCACCCCCTTGTGGCTTTCCCATATAGTATATTAATCACAATATTCTACAATAAACAATACCTTATTCTTATTATTCTGTCATTTCTATTGGACTGCTGTCTTTCCCAATTTCAAATACTGAATCCTCATTGGTTCAGTTACAACAGAAAGGTGTGGGATATTCAAAGTTCAAAGAGAAACTAACCAAATATTTGCACATATCATGATTTAAAGGCCATATCAAAATAGTATTAATGGCACAATTTACAATAGCAAGCAAGATAAAGTAATCTGTCATGACCAATTAAGACCCTGTAAAGAAAGACAGAAACAATGCAAGAACGTCTTTCCAGTCACCAAACAACAGTTAGTCCAGTATTGCGCCCGGGCACCTGATGATTTCTGTTGGAACTTGTGCCATTAATGCTATTTTGATATGACCTTTGAATAATTATAACTTCAAAGATTTAACTGGTTTTGCCTTTGAGTTCATTATTTCCTCTCTTTCTGTAAATGGTTCTGTGCCTATTTCCATCCATTCCGGAATACCATACCTTCCCATGTCTGATCCTGATATGACCACACCCCATCCTGCCCCTTGGCCACTCTGTCTATCTGATGAGTGATCATTGTCCTTTGTTTACTATTTAAGTAGAATTATTTCTCCTAATAAAGACAACTCTGTCCACATTTATGTTGGATTTAATATTCTTCACACTTTTTTCATTTCTTTTGCCAAAAGGAAGTTCTTGTCTTGTATTCTAGTAAATTAAGGTATTTTCCCTTAATTTTGCCCTGAAGACTAACCCAAGGCTAGCTTCAAACCTCAAATCTTTTATTATAAAGATTTCCTGCTATGTCCTCCTGGATGTTGTCCCCAGGAGCCAAACACAACAAAATGGTGCTCACTACAGGGTCTGCAAGCCCCTTGGTTACCCTGTTTCCACGCACACTCTCTGGTCTGTCTCCCTTTGTTTCTGAAGTACCCAAACAACCTAAAGTTTCTAGTCCTCCTCTAGAAAAAGACATCACAGATGCCACCTAAACTCCTATGGCAATGGTGCTGTTCCCCAGGCCCTCTTGGGCCCCCTTCCAGCTTTCTCATTCAACTACAAGCAATCTTGTGCCACTATCTGCTCTCTCCTCCACACAGGCGCTGTGGCAATGCACACTATCCCTGATCTCTGTCCCAGATATGCTTCTGAAGATCTATATTCCTTCCTCTTAGATTTTGGTCTTCCCCCTGCGCTGATGGAGTTGATGGAGACTATTGGTGTGTTTTTAATCAGTTTATCTAACCTGCACTGGTCCATCATCAATTGGCGCTGGGGTCACAAAATCAACTGTTGATGACGTAGCCTCCACTGTTTCTAACAACCACACTCAGAATATGGCCTATCAGGAATGGTCCCATATTCTATTTGCCTGCATTTCAGATAACCAATGTGGCTTGCTAGCTTCAAAAAATATCTGACCTTGTCTCTAAACATCCTCTGCTCCTCTCTTCCCAGGCATATTAAGGAGCAACTATGTGAACTAGATGACAACCAAGCTACTTGGCGCAGCCAGATAGAAGCAACTCTCTTGAAAAATCTCCAAGATTTTGAGACTCTGGTTACTAAACTCAATCAGTTTTGAGAGCATGCTAATTCTCAGCTTGAGTTGGTTGGGACTCATGTCAATACTTGGGGCCAACCTCTAAGAATGCAATATGGCTTGTATAAGGCCGCTTTGGGAAACACTCTGACTCAGGTTCAGAACTACATTAACAATAGGGTGGCCTCCATTGAAGTAAATCCACCAACTCCTCCAGTCAAGACCCTGTCTGCCTTTGAGACAAGGGTATAGGAAGCTATAACTGAATTCAAAGCTACTACTTGACGTCAAGCATCTGCCTTCCATCCCCTGCCTGTCAAACCTACACCTGATTCTTGCATTTCCATGCTAATTGACCAAGTGGCTGTTTTGTGAGGTGAGATTGAGTACTTGAGATAATGTCTCTCTAACCCAGACAACTTGTCCTCTGAGTCTAATGGCAAGGGGGAGACTGATGTACCTGGTACTCCTACTCATCAGGACCATGGGTGCTGCCTGGATTGGAAGCCAACCCCATGTCAACTGTGCTCTTGCCTTGGATCACTTTGTAAGAGAGGGGGGCTAAACTAACTAAGTTTGGGCTCATTCCAGTGAAAGGAACCACCAGGATGCTACTCACTGAAGAACAGGGATGGCTGCTCTAAGGGGGGACCAGAAGGAGGACACTGGGGACAGTTGAGGGAAGTAGGAGTTCAATCCCATCAACATGTGGCCAGTGATCACCCAGGGGGCACAAGAGACAATGGGAGGAGGAATCTCAAGAACCTCTGGGGGACTGACGCGCTCTCATCCAGGCTAAAAAGGGGAGGCACTGATGTCTTCTCTCCCTCAGTGGAGGGCAAGATATAATTATCAACGTTCAAAGCTAGGTCATCACACGTCAAGCTTTTCACCACGGCCTCTCCAGAGAGGAGGAGACCACTGGGGAAATTCAGAAGGCTAGAGGGGTGGTCCCCCACAAGCCAGGCAGAAGAAGCAATCTTTGACCACAAGCCCAGCAAGGTCAAACAAAGGAGTAACAAAAACAGGGCCAAGGAAAACACAACAAATCTTAGGACTATGAGTATCATAATAACAATCTCCGCAAAATTTGAGGAAGATTGGTGTGGTTTTTAAAACTTTAAGCAGTAAAATAGAGACCAACAAGGGCAACCACAAGGAGGAGACCAGGAGGGAGCAACAGAGAGGGTTTGGGAAGATTAGTTGTGATTGTGGGTGCCTTAAGATGGTTGAAAACAAAAAGCAGGCTTGAAAGTAAGAAAATTAAAGAAAATTCAAAATAACAATAGGTATTATATTGAAAATTAGTTAAATTTTTAGGTTTGAGAGCGTGTTTTGAGAGCAAAAACAAAAAGAAGCAAAGACTATACACTGAAACCTTTTCAAAAGGTGCCAGAAGAGGTGCTGGGTTCAAAGCAGGTTGAGGTAAGGTAAGTTTAAAGGAAACAGCTAACAATTTAATCTTTTAGATGATAAGGACCCAAAACTAAGTTTCAGCCCCAAATAAAATAATCAAAGAAGTGTAACAAAACCAAAACTTTTAATAAAATGGACAATTGACAAGCAGGGGACCCAAAGTCCCCTGGCATTGTTAAAAGGGAGTGAGTTGCTGTGAAATGGTCACCTGACCTTTTTGTGTTGCATATGATTGACTGGGTGATAAAATTTGCTGGCCAGAGCCAGGGGTGCTGGAGAGTTTCAGAGTAATTTCTGCAGGTCCACCTGATTGGCTGGAAGACACCTCAACCAGTTCAAGTTCATTTGAATTTCTGGTCCTAGATGTGGCATCATTTGATTGGGCAGTCCTGATTTTTTAAAAGAGGACAACACCATGCCAAAAAATAGTCCAAATTGATCAGTGTTTCTTCCCAGGCTGGGACAACCAGAGCCAGGGGGTCTGCAGGATAGGCCAGAACAAATCTCTCATCAACAGTATGAGCTAAATCTCCTAGAGAATTGAGTGGCTTGGCTGTAATTTTTGCCCCTTTTTTGGTGCAGCGGGGGGAAATGGTTTGATCCAGAGCCAGAGGTGGCATTGAATTTACATACTTAGCAGCAGTGATTTATGATTTGGCAGCTCAGCAAGACACTCTAGAACGTGAGGTACAAACCCTCTCCTGGCTCACAGAGACAATAAATGGACAAGTTTCTTCTCTGGTTGCTCAAACAACTTCCCTGGCTACTTGTGTCAATGGGGTTGCTGGCACGTTGGCAGTACAGAAAATCAAAATTGATGAGTTTGGAGCTGCTGCTGTTACCACCCAAGATATCAGTGGACAGAATAGATCTAATTAGATATCCTAGAGGAGAGTCTTTGACTTCTCTGGGCTAGACAACCCTCTGCTCAATTTGAGTTTGAGGGCAATCCTCACATCAATGTTCTCAACCCTGGTGACAACAGTCAGTCCACTTCCTTGTCCATTGACGGAACTACAAGCCAACTTTCAAACAGATATTTGATCCTAAAACCTCTACCATTGCTGCATTTCTAGCAATTTACAAGACTGCAATGTGTAGGGCTACTGATGAGCTCAAAAAGGAACATTTACTCATCTGTCTTCACCCCACGTGCCAGAAGTGGTGGTCCCCAAACTCCCCTCCATTGCCACTTGGGAGGACATGAAGTGTCTCCTTATTGAAGAGTTTGGAGGAGATTTCAGCTTGTAGGTCAAGAAAGATGCATTTATATACATCACCTTTAACCAAGGAGACCCTGGATGAGTTTGCAGATTGCTTCCACATTGAAGGTTGACATTTAATCACCAGTTGACAGTTAACTCCCTGGGAAGCTTATATGGCATTTTCAAACGCTTTGATGGTGACCAGCTTCTTTGCCTAAACTTTAAGCCCATAAGGCTTTTGCTCACTTCCATGAAGGGTTTTAATACGCTCCTACAAGACATTTATTTGACCCATGGGGGTACTGTGGTGTGTGAGAATAAAGCTAATAATGCTGGAACCACTTCTTAACACCACACATTATGACTCTGGGTTCAGGTGGACAGGCTAAGAGGCAAGGTTGTCATAAGTGCGGCCAAATAGGGCACCACTCACGTACTTGTACTAATCCCTAAGTGGAAGGTTGTGACTCCAAGGAACAGTCAGGAAAAGATAGGTCAGCCTAGAGCCGCAGACGCTCTCTGCTGACCAACCTCTCCTGTCTCCTCCTGATTCTCCTTCTGATGAGGATGCTCTGTCTCCCTCTGGCCCAACTATTCTTCACTTATTCCACAATCTCTCCAGTGATTAAGACCCCAAAGACTCTGATAGTTAGGAACATGATAGTTATGGCTATTCTGTTCTGGCTGTTCCAGAGACTGTCTTTGTCCTGTACAGGCTTTGCTCCGGGAAGACCACTACCATGTCCCAATTATCTTCAATTGAAGCCAAGGCCATAGTGGCTTGACCTTACCTATCTCAGGCTTATTGCCCTCCTGTCTTGGTTGATTATTATGAAGAAGCAGCCAAGCTAGCCAAAGCTTTCTTTCAAAACGTAACTGTATCTCTCCCACTGCAGACTGTGTATAAGGAGTCTCCTGCCTTAAGTTGCATGTTAGCTAAATGGGAGAAAAAGCTATAAGCTAGCAGGATGTTTTGGCAAACTTGCCCCCCTTTGGGAAAGATACAACCCATGTGGAAGTATCAATCCAAAAGGTTAAAAACAAAGCCATCCTGTACATGGGGTCTCCAGTCAACGTGGTATCTTCAAAACTAATGAAGAAACTTAAGCTAGCCCCTGACCTCAACTACACGCAGCTGTATGGAACAGATGGCATGGCATAAACTTGGGCCATTGGTGCCTACTTCACTCTACCCATGAGATTTGTAAAACTCCTGATTGCTTCCTCTGCTATTGTCCTTGAGAATGAAAGCCATGAACTCTTGGTTGGCACACAATTTTTTTGCAAGTAAAATTTAATTGTAAACTTACAAGATGAATATCTTTTGCTCTTAGGGCTGAAGTCCTTTGATTTTTTGAGGAACCTTCAAAACTCCCAGGAAACTGTCTTAAAACTTGTATGCTTAAGTACCCCACAGGTATCTTCTCTCTCAAGTATAGGACTCACTCCTCCAATGTACGCACCCCTCCGCCTTCCTGCCCCACAGAAAAAGATGTACATCTCCTGGCCCCAGCGGCTATCATCATCCCTCCAGGTTCTCAAGTGGTGATCAGCTCTCAGATTTCTTATGAACTACCTGAAAAGTTGTTCTTAGAACTCTACTTGCCTGAATCCCTAAGCCATAAAGAACCCTGCCTGTGTTCAGGGATTTTAGATTCAACCCACAAGGAGCCTATACAACTATTGCTTTATAAACTGACAGCCCTACCCATTCAGGTACCTGGGGCCAGGTTGTAGGGCATGGTCATATACTGGGAGCAGAACAAGTGGCATTCCTCTATCCTTTAAGAACTTTTAGTGATTTCAATCTATCTGAAGGCAATACTCAAGTTTTCTCCTTATTCACTGCCAACAACTGTCACCCATCCAACAAAAAGACATTTTGAACTTGCTCAATCAAAATTTAGCAATATCTTTGCCTCTGGGCCTACAGACTATGGCCTAGATAAGGGGGTCATCCATAAATCAATACTAGTGATGCACCTCCTTTTTGTGACAAACCATACTGTCGTAGTAGGGTAGAAGATGCTCAGATTACTAAGGAGCTTAAACAAATCCTAGATACTGCACTCTTAACTCCCTCTCAAAGTCCTTGGGCCTTGCTTTTACTAATCCTCAAGAAAAAGAATAGAAGCCATCACATTGTAATGAACTACCGCCGCCTGAACTCTCTCACAAAGAAAGACTCATACCCCTTGCCCAGAATTGACAACACTCTCAGACAGCTGGGTGATTCCAAGTTTTCTCAGCCATGGATCTAGCCTCTGGATACTGGCAAGTTGAATTATGTCCAGAAGACCAAGAGAAGGCTGCTCTTATTACCTTTGAGGGACTCTATGAACCTACTTTGATGCCTCAAGGACTCTGCAATGCCCCAGCTACATTCCAAAGGGCTGTGGATTATATCCTATGAGATCTAAAGCTCTCTTGTTTCCTTGTGTACTTTGACAACATTGCTGTATTCAGCACTACCTTTACCAACCACTTGGAACACCTCAAGGCCGTCTTCATCAAGATCTGTGAAGCTGGCTTGAAGCTCAAACCCTCCAAGTGCTCCTTCTTTAAAGAGCGGCTCAAATTCTTGGGTCATGAGGTCACCCAAACTGGAATCTGCCCCATGAACAATAAGATGGAAGCCATTGACAAGAAGCTACCTCTCACAAATCTTTGAGAGGTCCAAGTATTTCTTGTCATGATGGGTTACTATTAATAGCTCATACCCAATTTGCTGAAAAGAGTGAACCCCTTGTCCAGCTCCTTTGTAACGTCCCATTTGAGTGGACTGACAGTCAGCAACAAGAATTTATAGAGCTGATGGCCAAGCTCAAAAAGGCTACTATCCTAGTATACCCTGATTATGATAAATAGTTTATCTTGTATACTGACACAAGCAATGTAGCTGTGGGTGCCATCTTATCCCAGATTGACAACAAAGACAGGATCAACCTGTAGCCTACTCTTCACAGGTCCTCAAACACAAGAAGAACTACAGTGTCACTGAAACAGAGTGTCTGGTGGTGCTGCATGCTGTAAAGAAATTCAGGCACTGAATTTATGGGACTCGTTTCACTGTGGTCACAGATCACTCCTCCCTCAAATGGCTGCAACAATTAAAGGAACCTGAAAGTTGATTAGCACGTTGGGCTCTGCCCTGGCAAGAATATAATTTCACTGTGGTACATTGTCCTGGGGCCCAGCACCAGAACACTGATGGCTTGTCAAGGATGCCAATATTAGCTCTCCACCCTGCTGAAGCTTATTGCCTATAAAAACTAATAGGGTACCCTGACTCTTGAACCACCAAGCCAGAAGATATTTGACTGGCACTACAAACCCTATCCAAGGACAATGTAATTTGAGATAGGCAGTTCTTTAAGAAAGTCAACAATGCCTATCTACCCTACGTCTGTCCTAGCACAAGGATAGCCATTATCCTCCAAGCTCACATTGACACTGGGCATGTAGGTTTATCCAAAACACATGACTGGCTATGCAAGAACTTCTACTGGGAGAACATGCCCCTTCTGATTCCTGATGTTCTTGCCTCTTGTCATTTGTGTCAACTCCAACACCCTTGCCCTTTCCAAAATCAATTAAAACTCATCCCCCTAAACATGCATTTACACACTGTGAGTATTGATGCTGTTGGGCCCCTCTCTCAGTCAAGGTCTGGGTATCAATTCATCTTAGTTGCCATAGACCATTTTAGTAAATGTATTGAAGCCAGAACTACAAAAGATATAATTGCCAGGATCACTTCTAATTTCTTGCTGAAAGATATCTTCTACCAACATGGATGACCTCAAGTCCTGCTTACTGACAATGGCACCAATTTTAATGTGCGCCTAATCACGTCTATTGTCAAAGCTTAGGGTACTCACCAATCTTTCTCTGCTCCATATAACCCCTCAACTAATGGAACTGTTGAACAAGCCAATTCCTCCCTGGTATTCATAATGAGGAAACTCACGCTCTCCAATGCTGCCAATTGGGATGTATTCCTCCCTGCTGCCCTCTTTGCCTATTGACTCAGTAGATACTGAGTAACTGGTCAATCCCCTTTTACCATGCTGTATGTGCGTTAAGCTGCCACCCCCTCAATCTTGGGACCCCCTTCATTGAAGTTAATGTGTCTACAAATCCTGAGGCCCATGTTAGAGACTTAATCAATCTTATAATTGGCATCCAAGTAACAGCATATTCCACCACTTACAAGGTCAAGGCTTTGGAGCTCTCCCCGTCCAATGCTACTAGAGCCCCCCTCCCTGAGTATCAAATAGGCAATATGTTTCTCTACTATCAGAATTGTACAGGAGGTAGAGCTCATAAGCTAGACTCCCTCTGGGTTAACCCTGTGAAGTCAAATTTAAAATAGGCATTGAGTATATTGTGAAGCTGCTGTCTTCTAGACGTCCTTTTACCTGGGTCCATTCCAAATTCCTTTGTGAATATCAACTCCCTGTGTCCAATCTTGAGGGAGGAGATGTCAGAACTTGCGCCATTAATGCTATTTTGATATGGCCTTTGAACAATGATAACTGCAGAGATTTGACTGGTTTTGCTTTTGAGTTTGGGGATTCCTCTCTTTCCATAAATGGTTCTGTGCCAATGATCACCCATTCCAGAATACCATACCTTCCCATGTCTGATCCTGGTATGACCTCACCCCATACTGACCCCCTTGGCCACTCTTTCTATCTGATGAGTGATCACTGTGCTTGTCTACTATTTAAGTAGAATTATTTCTCCTAATAAAGACAAGTTTATCCACATTTGGGTTTGGCTTTAATATTATTCATGCTTTTTCCTTTCCTTTTTGCTAAAAGGAAGTCCTTGTCTTGTATTCCAGTAAATTAAAGTACATTCCCTTAATTTATCCCGGAAGCCTAACCCAAGGCTAGTTTCAAACCTCAAATCTTTTGTTATAAAGATTTCCCGCTGTGTCCTCCTGGATGTTGTCCCCAGGAGCCAAACACAACAACCTCCCTGACAACCTACCCCCAGAGGGGGCCAACCTTCAGTTGGGAGGTCAAAATAGCAGGCTTGGCCCACCAGCAATGTTCTGAGTAAGCAGGTTTGTGACCTACAATCCAATAATCCAGTTACTTAAAGCCAAACTAGGAAGTTGTCTAAAATTTCCAAAAGCAACAACATGAAAAAACAATGATCCTATTCAGTGGATGATTTAATTTATCACTTGATCCTTTAAAAGAAACAAGCCACCTCCCTTCACCATCCAACTGATTTATCTACATAACCATGTTTCTCTTAAGATGATTCACAGCATTTATTTAATCCATATCTCTAAAATAGGTAACTATCATGTTTCCAATATTTTCTTCTTGTGACTCTGCTAAAATTAGCACAGTTACAACATTATTAGAAGAAGTAGGTTTCTCATCCTACTTTATCCCTCAAATTCCACCTGTTTTCAGTTCTTGCTGCAGTCAACAAATGTAAAAAATAATTATGTCTGGCCTCCCTGTAGACTGAATGCCCTATATGTCAGGTACCAAAATACCAGAAGGTTTTAACTTGTATCAAAACAATATAATATTGGTCCCCACTTTCAACTCCATATAAGCACAAGGGTTCTTTCAAACACCTTCTTTTACCCCAAAAGTGACAGACAAGAGTATCATGCCCACCCATGTAGCCCAACATCTTTGAAGCGCTGCCTTGAAATCATTTTCTGGGGCCAACAATAACAATGCCACAGCATGGATACAAACAGAACAGAATAAATTGGTGCAAATGGAATGTTCTTAATGTTCTGGATTGCAGAGACATTCATCCACCTTACACACAACACAGGTATATGGTGAAATAAAGGCATGAAGACCACACCAAGAAGGATTAAAGCGCTTTTAAGTGGGACTTCTTGGCAAGATTTGTAATGAAGGACAACACCCTCCTGATCAGACACCAATTAAAGAAAATGATCCAGACTGGCACAGTGAAGGAGCTCACCCACCTGGTCAAAGAGCACCGCCTATAAGCATCTTCTGACATGGCATTTGACAACCCAGCTACACAGCTCATGTACTACAACACACTTAAGCTGCACATAATGAGAAATGTCAACCTAGACCAAGTAAGCAATACGCAAAGTCTAAATTATAAGGCGGAGAAAACAGAAAAACATCCAAGGCTCTCCACAAGGCACAAACTGGAAAGAGAGAGAGACCCAAGGACTCTCACCCATCTGGGCGTTCCAATCAATTGCCTCATGGGAACAACAGCAACAATGCAAACCACAAACCCACAGGGTCAAATGAAAGCAGGAGCAGGAACAATGGCCAGTCAAACCAAACCAATTTCTGTGTCACTGCCACTCAAGACAATCAAGACAAGGGAAAAGCCCAGTGAGAGCACTAAGCAAGCTAAGCTCTCCCTGCACAACCCCCAACTTGCCCAACAACAAGTACCACCCCAAAAAAATAGACCAATGCCCAATTATCCATGAACCCTTGGAGGACAAGTATTCTACACCATTGCCAGACATCCCAATAAATTTATGTCTTACACTTTCTGCTTTTGCAGTTACACTAGCTCTGTGCTCCTGGACTCAGGTGCAGATTAACATTTATCAACAGCAACTTTGTGAACAATTCAAACTAGCCACTAATCCTTTGCAGATTAAAGACATGGTACTAGCTGATGAACACCACATTACTGTAACATTTAAGACAGCTCCATTCTCTTTTGCACTGGAGAACCTACACTCCCTCATCCAATGAACCATCATCAATTTCCCCAGGTTTGATGTTGTACTTGGTCTGGACTGGTTATGGAAAAACAACACATATGTGAACTGGTCTACTTCAGTGTTAATCATCAAGTGTAAGGGAGTACACCATCAAATCTACCCTGACTCTATGGACTTAATCTTGCAAGATAACATCTTTGTGCAAATCACAGAGACATGTGAAGAACAGGAAAACCTCAAAACAATTGACTGGGACTCTTTCCAATACAAGGTCATACACTTCAAGGACCTCCAAGACGCAACCACTCCCCAAGACCAGGAAATTGTTTACTGTCACCCTTAGATCTTCAAGGAAGCCTTACCAAGGCTGCCTCTGGAAAAACACATACAACACGCCATTCAGCTCAAGGGAGCAGTACCTAAGGTACAATCTATATACCAAAATATCCCAAATAAAGACAACACTTTATGTGCATAGCTCAAGGAAGAATTGAAGAAAGGACCAAACTGCCTATATTAATCTATTTTTGGCACTGCTGTGCTCTTTGTGGAAAAGAAGGATGTGACTCTTTGACTTGTTACAGATTATTGAGCCATAAAAAAGTTACCATCAAGAGTTTTACCTGCTTTCAATAATTAAAAATCTCTTTGACGCCTTAGGCAGGGAAACTATCTTCTCCAACATTGACCTGCCAGCAGGCTATAAGAAGATCCAAATCATTAAATAAGATATACCCAAGAAAGCTTTCTGCACCAACTATGGTTTTTACAAGTGTGTTGTCCTCAACTTTGGGATGACAAACATACCCTAAACCTTTGTCACCTTCATGAATGAGGTCTTTGCACCCACATTGGCAAGCACACACCAATATACTTGGACAACATCATTGTGTACAGCCCCTCAGTAGAGCAACATCACAGAGACCTGGAAACTGTCTTCAGAGCCCTGGCACAATACAAACTATTGAACAAACTATCCAAATATCAGTTCATCTGAAAACAGCTACCATTCCTTGGGAAAAAAGTGTCAAAAGTTGGCATCAACCCCAATTAAAAGAAGATTTAGGCCATCTGTAAGATGCTGCCACCCAAGTACAAAGCAGAGCTCTGCACCTTCTTGGGGATGATAGCCTACATCTGAAGGCTTATACCCAACTGTGGTTTTCAGGCGGCTTCTCTATCAGCAATAACAGGGATCAAATCCAAGTTTGTATGGACACAGAAACAAGACCTATGTTTCCTCCTCATGGAGAAGTTGAATTCTGCCACCATCCTACAATATCATAAGCAAGATGGAGACTATAAGATGGAACCCAATGCCTTGGATGCTTCCAATGGAGGTGTACTTAGAATCAAGACAGATAACAGTGAATTCTTCTTGTGGCCTACAAGTCCTGCAAGTTAACTTATGGTAAGTGCTGCTATCTGATACACAATAATGAGCTACTGGACATTGTACATTGCCTTGTAAAATGGTGCTTCTACCTTGAGCATCAGGAAGAATTCACTGCCCTAACTGACCATAAGTCCCTCATTTACTTCAAAACCCAGGACCACTTGTCAAGGCGCCAAGTGCACTGGATGAAGTTCCTGGGAAGGTTTAACATGAACATTCCATATAAGCAGGGTCCAAGTTGGTCATGGCCGACACCTTTTCCCAACTGTGCATCTAAGCCACAAGAGGCAAAAACAGGGTCAACTCTTGCTGGCCCCTCCTGGTGTTCTGAACTAAGGATAAAGGATTCCCACCAGTACCACCAACATCACTAAAGAAATTTTCAGCAAAAATGCACACTTCTTCACTGATATATACAGAACCCTCCATTGTAAAATGACTGATAAAATCACTATCCTGTACATTCCTGCACATCAAAGAGTTGACACCATTCTCCAAAATCATCAAGACCTAGGCCATACAAAAAGACAAAATCTCTATTAATTCTTAAAGCATAAAGCATGGTGACCAACCTTATACCAAGATGTACAGAAGGTTCTTGAACAATTTGAAGTATACAAAAAGTTTGCAAAGAGTGATACTCAACAAAATCTGTGTTACCAATTTTCTCCCAACTACCCTTCAAGGTATGGGCCTTCTACATTTTTGAGCCAACAACCAGAAAACACAACAACAAAAAATACATCATCACCACCATCAACTTTACTACTTGCTGACCGTTAGCGCAAGCAGTGAAAGCAAATAACAGCAACAACATTCAACAATTTTATCATAATAAATTAAATTAGCAAGTTTGGAAATTCCAAACTATTGATCACAGAAAGAGGCAAAGAATTGATCTCAGAAAGCACTAACATCTACCTCACAAAGAATGGAGTTAAACACACTGTAACCACACCCTACCACCCTCAGGCCAATGGCTGAGTTGAGCGGTTGAATGGCAGCCTAGTACAAGTTATTGCCAAGCTCACTGCTGAGAGATCTGAGGACTGGGCCAAACAATTACCAACTTCACTCCTTGTATGCCATACCTGAGTGAACAGAACCACTGGGAATAGCCCCTCTGAGCTTGTATACAGTACACAACCAAACATTATCCAAGCCCTCACCAGGCTAAAGCTAGATATACCTGTAAGAAGTCCACCTTGCTCAGCACCTTGAATGGTACAAGCTAACAGTGACCAGCTCAAAAAGGAAAAAGACAGTTTAAGTCAACTTTGCTCCTATCAATGCTAGGCACAAAGTTGGAGACAAAGTCTGGTTAATGAACACAGATAAAAGCAAGCTACAGCCCAAGAAAGTGGTCCCCACCATTATATTTAAGGTAATCAAAAATAAAACTTCTCTGTTACAAGGACTTAGTAAATGTAAACAATATAAATTCATGAACCACAATTTGTTACAACCTTTCAAATATCAACAGAAGCAACAAGAGGCTGCGCTACCTGCATCCAAACAACAACTAGTTCAATATGGCGCCCAGGCCCCTGAAAAACTCTTGATGACCTCCCTCCAGACAAGACCAACCTTCAGCTGGGGGTGTCAAAACAGCAGGATCAACCCACCAGCAAGGTTTTAATTAAGCAGGTTTGTGACCTGCAATCTGAATTTCCTGTAACCTGGTTCCAAACAAGGAAGTCAATAAAAATTCCCAAAAACAACAACATAAACAAACATTGATTCTATTCAGCAGATGACTTGATTTGGTGCCTGAACCTTTACCAGGAACAAGCCACCCCCTTTATCATCCAACTGAATGATCTACATAATTATGTTCCTCTTAAGATAATTTACAGCAATTATATAAATCATATCTCCAAATAAAGATAATTATCTAGTTCCCTATATTTTTCCCCTTTGTAAAACTGCTAAGAAAGCACAGTTACAACAAGTTGTTTTAATTTAATTTTAAAATTTTAAAATCTTTGACTTGACCACTTTTAGATTCTCACTTTTGTATTCCTACAGTTGATTTTGCCACTATTGCCTTCCAAAAGAAGGAAGAACAGCTAAGGCATCTTGTGCATCAGCCAGTTGCTTGTCCCATTTCTCTACCATATAAAAGGCCAGGGAACTCCTTATAGACTGCCTGGAGGGGGAAAATATGGAGATATTCTGAAGAGCAGTATCAGCCAATTGTTGCAACTGAATCAATTATAGTTCATTATTTAGATTGGGGAAGACAACAGTCTAATTAAAAAGGACAATAATATTAATAACTTGAGCAAGGGATCAGCGTGTTGCGTTGATAACGCTCCTAATTAGGGGATAGTACCCACAATTTGACATTGCACTCAGCTTGACCCATACTGTTTGTCATGTTATGGAGCAACTCATTGAGCGCCCCTGTGTATTATGAGATATATTAGCAGGCAGGGGAGTAATCTCAGTTGCAACACACTTATGAAGCTTTTTTTAGAGGTTTCCACCAAAACAAAGGGACCTCTTAGCTTGTTTAAATTAGGATCTTGAAGAGATTTGCTTGGATTCATCAAAAAAAAAGGACAATGGTGGTAGTTTTTCCCAGAACTTAGTTTTTAGGGGACAGGAATAGTTTTGGGTACAGCTGGGAAAGAGTATCATAGGCATCAGGATTCTTGGCATTAGATTCTCCTACATCAAATTCATCTAAAAAATGTCATGGAAGAGAAGAAGGATTGGGGGATTGGTAAAGGGGAATTGGATGTATTATCAATAAAGTTATAAAGAAGTGAAGATAGAGACCACAAAAGGCTGTTGACCAAGAGCGTCTCTGTATGGTTCCTGTCCACCAGTCCTAAAGTGTGTCCTGGGTCACAGCCAGGGACCAGCTTGGAGGAGTTGTCATTTCCCAATAGTGGAGATTGGTTGATCAGAAGCTTGTACTTGGCCTGAATAACTATAAACACTTCCAGCACCTTTCCAATCACTAGTCTGGTATCCCCATCATGCACCTGTACTTCAGCAGGCTCCAACCCCTCTTTGGGCCTGTACCAGTCTTGTAAGAACCTAGTAAATTCATTCCCTATAAACTCCCTTCCCCTATCTGTCATCTCAAGATGACTAGTCAATCTCTCCCACTCCTCCCGGGAAGACTTATTAGTGGTGAATTTCCTAAAACTCTGATAATAGGCATCCTCTTCTCCTTGACTAGGGTAAAAGATATGGGGTAGTTCACTCATTTGGCTTGTGCTCCAATTACTGGAAATTTGGGAAGGCATTGTAATAGGCCTTTATTCACAGTCTGAAGGAAGATTCCCTCAGAAACCTTCTGATATAATGCCTGGGTAAGGAAAAAATACAATTTTGTCAATACTTGGAGTCCTCCAACAATCTCTTGAACTTCTTGTACTTAATCTTGTGCACCTGCACCTTGGTCTTGGGCTCCTGCGCTTTGGTCTTGGACTCCTTATGAAAATGCTGCCATTCACCATGTTTTGATTTCTCCTTTGGTGGGATATTTTGAGGACAAATCTCTCTCTTTTGCTTTTGCCTCTCAAAATGAGTCAATGGCTGAACTAGGAAATAAAATTATTTGATTTCCTGACTCTGCACAATTCACTTGTCCCACTCATGCTTGTGTCAAGTGATCCTACCGTCCTAGTATTGTTTTGTGGTATTTTAAGCTACTATATATTACATTTACTATTCACCAATAAAAATTAAGTTATATTCAATTTTTTCTTTGTGTCTTCCAGTACTTTTGCGCCTCTCTTTAGTTATACTAGTAGATATTATTCATTCAGGCCACAAGGTAATTGCATAGCCTTCCCTTCCATCTAACCAAGACTTAGTACAAATCCAATCCTAAGGTAAGTATTCCCTGTTGTGTATCTGTGATGCGCCTCAGAACACAAAAAAAAGGTGCTCACTACAGAGGCTGCAATCCCCTTGTTTATCCCTTTCACATCCACGTTTTCAGGTCTTTTGCCTCCTCCTATACAAGAGCTGACTTTGCCTGAATTTACCATTCCCTCTATTGAAGAAGACATCACAGACCCATCTATTGTCCCTACTGTGCTGAACCTTGGGAACGGTCCCCACCTAGTTGCTTACCCCATGGTTACCCCTGACTTGGAACAAGTCATGGTGGTAGCCCTTGGGATAGCCTGTGAAGGAGCCATCCCTTACCTCTAGTTACAGTTCAGTCAAGCAGAATACTACAAGTTGATTGTGGCTCTTCAATCTCCACAACTTCTCCTCTCAGAGGCAAGTTCCGCTGAGCACCTACTATTGTCCATTGTATAACCTGCCTTAGCCCACCATCAAATGGTTTTAGGGCTCCATGTTAGGAGATTTCTTCTCTACAGGCAGCCGTTTCTCATCAGTAGGACCAGTTTGTGGCCTACCAACAGTGGATTCACTCCTGTTTTTTTGGTATCAGACAATCAGCGCAACTCTGTCACCTCATGAACTGTTTGGTTAATTCCATTAAGCAAAACACCAGTCCATTCCTGAATATGTCAGATAGCGTCTTCATGAGTTTCACCAGTTGAAACAACCCTGGCAAGCCCAAGCAGATTCCATCCTGAACGCTTATCTCTCCAACTTCAAACAACTTGTACAACTGCTCAATGCATTCAGCACTTATTCCTTTAAGGAACTGCAGAAGGTAGCAAACCTTTTGCTACAGGCCTTAATGAGCTCAGTGCAGAATTTGATCAAGAAAGAGCTGTCACTGCCGCCGTTATTGCCAAGCTCCAGAATCAAGTGAATGAATTACCTATGCCCAATCCAGATGCTCCTTCTTCCCCCTCATCTGATGATTTGGTGAATACAGAGCAGAGACTATGGATGCCATATAAGATCTAAAAGCTTCTATTTGCAGTCAAATCGTCCTACTGAAGCTCCTCAGTCTGACCCACAGGTGCTTGCATTGACTGCTCAAGTTACTAAGCTACAGCAGGAACTTGCTGCCCTACACAAAATGGTGGCAACTGCTGCTAGTCCAATTAGAGTTGTCAATGAAGAAGGCTGCTGCCCTGGCTTGTCAGGAGCCCCTTGGTCTAATGTGCTAGGGAGTTGATTGCCCTAGCTAACAAGGTGGACCATTTGAAATAAAGTCCATGCCAAGCTAGATAGAGACGTACAAGAAATGAGTTAGTTGATCAACTCAGTAAACAACAGGTTTGCCCCTTGCCTCTAAGCGGGACCTTCCCTTACTTTTCAACTGGTTGAGCTCTCTATGGTAGTAATAACACAAGGCAAAGGTTTAGATGTTACTGAGCAACAGACCACTCTAGATAATGATACGGCTACCTGTGCTGCTGAGACTCTGACGACCCTTGAAGAAAGTGTTTGACAGCTGTGGGCTAGACAATCCCCCTCTGAGTCTGAAGCAGAATTCTCCCGCGCATAAATGTACTCAATAGCAACAATGGTTTTCCAACTCCTGAAGCACATTTCAAGCCTACCTATAAACAGGTCTTTAATCCCAAAACCTCAACCATTGCAGCATTCCTAACTATTTATGAAACTGCCATGATACAAGCATCAGATGAGGGTAAGAAAGAACATATTCTGACCTGTTTACACCCAACTTGCCAGGAGGTGGTGGTGCCTGAGCTGCCCACCATTGAGGCTTGGGAAGATATGAAGCAGCTTCTGATTGATGAATTTGGTGGTGACCTTAGTCTGGAAGTAAAGAAGGACGCCTTCATGCACATTGCTTTCAAGCCTAAAGAGACGCTAGCTGAGTTCTCAGACAGATTCTACATGGAAGAACAGCAACTAATAACAAGCAGACAATTGATAGCCCATGAAGCTTACATAGCTTGTACTCAAGCCCTCAAAGTTAACCAGCTTCTATGCCTTTACTTCAAAGCCCATAAAGTTATGCTCTCCTCCATGAAGAGCATAAAGACGCTGTTGCAGGACATGCAACTTACCCATTATGGAGCTGTTGTTTGAGAGAATTGTGCTGCCTCTAATACTGATATGTTTCCTGTGGCCCTTGCATCCTTGCCATGAACGCAAAAAGACCTCCTTGACGCCAAGGTTATCATAACTGTGGCCAGATAGGTCACCATTCTTGAGTCTACACCAATCCTAGAGTTGAAGGAGCTGATCCCAAGAAGCAGGCTGGAAAAGAACAGTCAACCTAGAGGTGGAGACACTCTTGGTTGACAATTCTTCCCAGTCTCCTTCAATCCCTCCCCCATAGCCAACTCCAAGCCTGCTAATACCAGCTCCTTCTATCCTCATGTTGTTTCACGACATCTCTGATGATTCTGACGTAGATGATTCTGATGTTGAAGACCCTGACGTGTATGGGTGCTATGTTCTTGCCGTTCCTGAAACTATTGCAGTCCCCTAAAAATTAAGATCAGGGAAGACTACAATGAATACTAAGGCTTTGCCTGAGACCAAAGAAGTTTTCTCTTGCCCCTACCTCACTTAGGCAAAGAGCTCCCCATGCTAGTGGAGTCATCAGAAGAAGATGCTGAACTGGCTGAGCTATATTCAAGAATGTGTCAGCTTTGCTCCCTTTTTAGACTGTCCATAAGGAGTTTCTGGGCTTAAAATGCATGATTGAGAAGTGGGACAAAGAGTTGGCAGAGGCCCAATTTTGTGAATTTTTGTATTAAGATTTCTCACCATGATATGCTTAGTACTAATTTGGTCCATGTATGCAATATCATTGATGCTGTCAATTTGAGATTAGCCAATATTTAGCCTATCAATATTATTGCACCGTCACACTCATCATGCAAAACTATCCTAGAAAGACTTATTCTACTTTAATCCAATCTTCAGTACTTCCAGAGATACAACAGTGTTTGTGATTCTATTACTGGATATTAATACATTGTTCCAATTATCAAGCTCCTAACCAATGCCTGCCTTGTTGAGCTCATATTTCTGAAACTAGGGACTTGAACCTTATTCTGAGACTTATCCAGTATCACCTGATCTCTGTAGATCTCTCACATGATATACTAGGATCAATAGAACTCTTCCTGAATGTTCACATGACTGTTCATGTTGCCCTCTGTTCATCCTGAAGATGGAATGAGTAATTATATAATCCCCTCATTCTTTCCTTAATAAATAAGCTTTAACTGTATATCTATTTTAAGTCTTCTTTTAATAGTCAGCCAGTCCTAGGACAACTGGATTAGACTTTACCCTTGCAGGGGTTCCTGTCTCATAGGCCTTGTGTAAGCCTGAAATTACAACACCCAAGACATTGTGGCTTTCCTCCCACCCTTTGGTTGCACTTCCACTTGCATAGAAATATCCATCCAAAAAGTGAAGATCAAGGCTGTCTTGGATACTGGCTCCCTGGTTAATGTTGTCTCTTCAAAGCTCATAAAGAAACTCAAACTGGCCTGTGACCTCAATCACCACCAGGCTTATGGTACAGCTGGGTTGTCTATGACTTGATCTATAGGGGCATACTCTGCTCTCCCTATGTGGTTTGGCAAGCTACTCTTAGCCCTGCCTGCTGTGGTATTAGAGAATGAGAGTTAGGATCTCCTAGCTGGCACCCAGTTCCTTAAGGAATAAAATGGGATCATCAACTTTAAAGATGGTTATCTCTCTATATTAGGGTGCAAAGTCCCTCTGATCTTTGAAGAGTCAGTCAAAGTTCCTGGGAAGCGCCCCAAGATGTGTGCTTTAGAATTTTCCCACAGGTGTTTTCACTCTAAAGTATTGTATCCACTCCTCCAACATGAAGTGTCCACCTATGGCTTGCCCTGAATCTTAGGTGATCCCTCTCCTGACTACTTCTGCTATAACCGTTCCCTCTGGCTCTCAAGCCATCTTGGACTCCAAAATATTGTATGAGCTACCTTAGTGAACTTTCTTGGAGTTGTACTCTCCTCCCTCACTAGGTTGCAACAAACCCTACCTCTGTCCTGGAATCCTAGACGTCTCCCATAAAGACCCTGTTCAACTGCTAGTAGCCAAACTAACTTATCTCCCCATACATGTATCTAGAGGGCAGGTTGTTGGTTATGGCAAATTACTGAATTCTCCTGATGTCTTGTTGCTTCATCCCTTTGGTACGTTCCAGGATTTTAACCTACCTGATGACAAGCCCCAAGTTCTATCTTTGTTTACTGCACAAGACTTCCTGCAGCTATCCCCAGTTCAACAGCAGGAGATGCTTGATTTGCTATATTAATTTTCAGACATATTTTCCAAAGACAAAAACTGACTATGGCCTAGCCAAAGACGTCATCAACCAGATCAACACTGGAGACGCCCCTGTTCTGCGCTAAACCATATTGCCACAGTTACATAGAGGACGCTCAGGTGTCTAAAGAGCTCAAACAATTATTAGATGTTGGTCTACTGGCCCCTTCCCAAAGTCCTTGGGCTACACATTTGCTCATCCTAAAGAAAAATTATGGAGGTCATTGTGTTGTGATGGACAATTGACAATTGAGCTCTTGAACTAAGAAGGACTTCTACTCCTTGCCGTGTATCAATGATGCCCTCTGTTGTCTTGGAGGCTCTAAGTTCTTCTCCACAATGAATCTGGCATCTGGATACTGGCAAATTGACTTTTGCCCAAGGATTGACAAAAAGCCGCGCTCATTACCTCTGAAGGTTTGTTTGAGTCTAATTGTATGCCACAGGGACTCTACAATGCCCCGGCCACCTTCCAACAAGCCATGGACTCCATCCTCTGCAACTTGAAACTGTCATGTGTACTAGTATATTTAGATGATATAACAGTTTTCAGTGCTACCTTTACCAACTACCTGGCTAATCTCAAACAAGTGTTCATAAAGATTTGAGAGGCTGGCCTCAAGCTGAAACCATATAAATGTGCCTTCTTCAAAGAGTGTCTTGAATTCTTGGGCCATGAAGTAACCCAGACGGGGATTCACCAAATGACCAAGAAGGTTTAAGCCATCAAAAAATGCTTCTGCCCACCAACCTGCAAGAGGGACAAGTCTTTCTGTGTATGATGGACTACTACAGACAGTTCATTCCTGACTTTGCCAACACTAGTGAGCCCCTAGTTCAGCTGTTACAAAAATGTCCTTTTGATGGACCGCCAGCCAGCAGCAAGCCAATGAGACCCTTAAGCAGAAACTCAAAGAGGTTTCCGTCCTAGTGTATCCTGACTATGATAAGGAGTTTATTCTATACACCAATTCTAGAAACATTGCTATCAGGGCTGTTTTGGCCCAACTACACAACAAAGGTGTAGATCATCCTGTGGCTTATACTTCATGTGTCCTGAACAAGCATGAGAAGAACTACAGTGTCAAAGAGAAAGAATGTCTTGCCATAATGCATGCTGTCAAACAGTTCCGCCATTATGTTTATAGCACACATTTTATGGTGGTCACTGATCACGCCTCCCTCAAGTGGTTACAGCTTCTTTAGGAGCCAGAGGGACAACTAGCTAGATGGGCTCTCCTCCTGCAAGGTTATTACTTCACTGTGTTACATTATTTCAGGATTCAACACCAAAACACTGATGACATATCCATAATGCCCATCCTTGCTTTAAACCCTGCTGAGGCTGATTGACTGTATGAACTAATTGGATATCCTTCCTCTTGGGAAAGCAAGATGGAAGAAGCACCAATTAGCCCTGTCCAAGAATCTGAGGATACGCTTATCCAAGACAATCAGCTCTTCAAGAAAGTATGAGACCAATACCTGCCCTATGTACAACCTAGTCTTTGCCTTTTGTTGGTGCAACAAGATCATAAGGAGACAGGCATGGGGCATTGCCAAGACCTATGACTAGCTCCAGAAAAACTATTTCTGGAAAAACCTTTGAATGCTGATTCCAGACGTCATAGCTAGCTACCACAACTGCCCTCTCCAGAGACCCCAAGATGCCCATACAAATTTAAACTGGTTCCTCCTCAACATGCCTTTCACACTATCAGCATTGACACAGTAGGACCTACCCTATTCTACCTCTCTGGTTGCTGCTTTATCCTAATTGCTGTTGACCACTTCAGCAAGTGAATAGAAGCTTGCCCTACTAAGGACATCACCGCTAAGACAACTGCTGCCTTCCTGTTGCAAGATGTTTCTACCGCCATGGCTGCCTGCAAGTGTTGCTATCCAACAATTTGACTAATTTCAGCACCAATCTGGTAACCTCTGTTCTTAAAGCCTTAAGATCTCACCATTTTTTCTCTGCTCCCTATAACTCTTCTACTAATAGGGCAATTGAGCGTTCAAATTTAAAACTGGTTTCTATCATGAGGAAACTCACTTACTCTGACGCTGCAGACAATGATCTAAAATTAACTGCTGCTCTCTTTGCTTACTGCCTTAGAAAAAATTATGTCACTGGTATTCCCCCTTTTCTATGCTGTATGGGTGTGAGGCTACCACTACGTTGCTCTTGGGGTGGCCCCTACTCTCCTCTAATAAGGCCATAAATCCTGACAACCACATCAAAGAACTAGTCAACCACATAATTTATATATAGGCCACTGCCTACACCTCTGCATATAAGACTAAGATGCTTGATCTCTTCCCTGATAATTCTAGACACTCCCCCATGCCTGAGTTTGACGTTGGCAACCGTGTTTTTTATTGCCAACACAGAGTGGGTGGACGTGCGCATAAACTGGATACTCAATGTGTTGGCTCTTTGGAAGTGACCTTCAAGAGAGGGTCCAAGTACACCGTGAAACTCCTCTCTAGTGGTTATCTGTTTTCCAAGTACATAACAAGTTCCTCTGCAAGTACTACCCCCCTAAGGCCAATCTAGAGGGGGACAATGTTACAAATTCCATCATTCACCATGTTTCAATTTTGTCTTCAATGGGTTATTTTAAGGAAAGATTTCTCTCTTTTGCTTTTGCCTCTTAAAATGAGTCTATGTCTGAATTGTGAAGTACAATTGATTGATTTCCTGACTCTGTGCAACTCACTTACCACACTCATGCTTGTGGCAAGTGTGATCATACTACAGTCACATTGGGCTATGGTTTCACAAAGAGGTTGATTTATGATGGATTTCATAGGTTGAAATTCAAAACAATAGGATTGGCCTTGTAGAGATTTTCTGGCGTAGCAATTGATACCCAGGAATCAATTAGGCTGTACTAATTGAGGGCAGAACTGAATAATCTTAACAATTCAGATTATGAGGCTAGGTGTTTCAAACGTAATTTATTAACTGGGAAAGTTAATTAATTGATACCCTGGAAAAAAATTGATGAGGATTTAATCATAGGGCCAAAATGGACTTGACTGTGTCAAGTAACAACTTGGTGTCTTAAAACCATTTAATTAACTGGAAAAGTTAATTAATTTATTCTGGTAATAAATTAATGAGGATTTTATTATATTGTTTGATTGCCTTGACTGTGTTAAGAAGTTTGGTTAGGGTTAGCCAAAAGTAAACCCCCAAATTGTGGTTTAAAAGCGCTGTTTTGGCAAATTGATTAGGTTAGAAGAACTGCTGCGCCGCCCAGTGAATGTTTCAGGCGCTGAGGCGCTGTGGAGCTGCCTGGGAAAGTTCCTGGGCGCCGTGGTGACGCCTGGTTCAAGTTTTGAAGGGTTTTAATGGGATTTTAACGCATAAAATCATTAAATGTGAAAATAACTAAATGTAGACAATGGTGTCTATGCATTCAGGATTGATCAGCTGGATCCCAGTTGGAACAAGGATAGCTTGGATCAGGAATATGTATATTCCAAAGGGGTTTGTGCCAGAAATCTGGAATGCTTCAAGCCAAAGTGATACATTTCCACAGAAGGAATCAGGTGATTATGGAATGTATTAGGAACATTCTTATAGGTTAAGAGTGTGAAGATCTTTTTGGTAAAGATCTGGATTAGATGACGCCATTAATTCATAAACCATGTGATAGGAATCCAGGTGTGATTCCAGAACTAGAGGGGTTTTCAGCTGAATATACCCTGATTGGTATATAGTGAAAACATGATAAAAATTAATAAAAAAATGATACTTATGTGTAAAAATGGTTTCTTTCCCCTCAATTTTTTTATGTGCTGTGTTTTTGGCTTTTAACTGAAATAAAATACCACAGAGTGAAAGAGATGGTCTGCAGCTAAGACTATGGGAAGCAAAAACGTGGAAGTGATCACCAGATGGCAACAAGTTTAACACCAAGATTGCTTGCCTGGAATCCAAGCTCATCAAAGCTTACATAAAGGATTCTTCATCAAACCATAAAAGAGTTGGACTGGGATAATGAAGAAGCAATCATAAATTTTCTGGATCTGTCACATAAAGTGATTCTACCGTCCTAGTATTGTTTTGTGTTATTGTAAACCACTAAATATTATATTTCCTATATACCAATAAAAATTAAGTTCTATTCACATTTTTGTCTTTGTGTCTTCCAGTACTTTGGTGCCTCTCTCTAGCCACAACTAATAGAGATTATTCATCCAGGGCCACAAGATAATTGCATAGGCTTCCCTGCCATCTAACTGAGACTAAGTATAAATCTCAATCCTAAGGTTAGGATTTCCTGTTGTTTGTCTGTGCTGCGCCTCAGAACACAACACTCCTGCACCTTTATCTTGGGCTCCTGCAGTCTGCTCTAGTTCTGACTCCTTCTCTATAGCCCTGGCTGCTTTACCTTGAGCTTCTGCAACTTTAGCTTGGTCTTTAGCTCTTTTTATAGTCCATGTTGCCTTTGTAATCCACTTGATCCAGTCCCTGAAGAGTCTCAGATAGCTCTCCCTTTTATAGCTCCTTGTTTCAGACCAAAAATCTCTCTCAGAACTCTGGTTTTCAAAAGCTTAAACTAGCCAGTTTTTTTCTTATTATAATATATTAAACTTTAAAGCTTACTTTATCCTATGAAAGCCATAAATTTTCTGCTTCTTCTCCTCATTTTTTAGGCTTTAACTCTTAAGTTAAAGCCCTCAAAACACTGATTAAATAGACTCCAGCTGGCAGCCAATCATATACCTCAATTCAACTGTTTTGCCAAACAATTTTCTGGTATACTTGCTCTTGACTATGATTTGAACCCAAGCCTGTCCCGCTCCAGGTAATAACTTTTCTGTGTTTTGAATGGTTTTGCTGTGATTTTCATCATGTTTCTTGGCAAATCTTGAGCGCTTCCGCCTATGTTTCACTTAAGCAAATTTTAAACCCTCAATTTTACAATGTTTCCCCGTGTTTCTCTGTGTATTTCTCAATGTTTTTCAATTTTGAACCTGCTTGCTGCTTGCTCTTTTGCCTCTCCTAGTTGTTCTTGGAAATTTTTCTCTTTTGCCTTCACAGTTTCTCCGTCCTCTTTCTGGCTCAATTCTAACCCAATAAATTCACAGTTTAAATCCTGTAGATTTTTTTCTTTTTTCCCTCTTGTTGTATGATATAACAGTTAATTCTCTTTCCATACCATAATTATGGGCAGCATTAAATCCTTATTTAACTGCTTCTTTTCTTAATATTTCTTCTTTTAAAGACACCAAAATCAGTCTTTCTCTAGTCTGACCAGTCCTTTCAAGTCATCTTCTAGTCCAGAATTCACACCTCCTGGTCCTTCTGCCAGTTCTTTAACCACATCTCTCAGCTCTTCAGCATAACCAGTAGTCAGTTCATCCTTGTCCACAAAAAAGCTCATCCTAGTCTTCAAACAATTTATCAGACCTCTGGCTACTCCTTGATCATGATCAGCCACTCTTGCATCATGATCCTTGAGCCCTCCAACCTATCCTCACTAGGAACCACCTTGATTCCACCTGCACAATGAACCACTTTGGCTCCCTACTTTTCAATATGAACCAACAATCCCTCAACTTGTCTTCACTGTGATTATACAGTCCTTCTTACTAGTCTTCTCTGCTGATCCCTTAACATGAACCAACTTGGTTCTTTATCTCAGTCCCCGTTACCAGAACCTATAGACTCAGGAATGAATCTAAATTGAACCGGAGTTTGACTTGGCCCTTGAAAGTGACAATCTACTTAGGCCATTCAACCATAGATCATCAAAGTCTATGCCGTTTTTTACTCACCCAGGTAATTAAGTCTGGACTTTTAGTTGAAAAATAATCAGCTTTACTTCCCAGAGGCCTGATCATACCAAGTTCTGCAGCTGCTTCCCCAAGCAAGCCTTGGGGACACCTCTGAGCAAACTTTACCCTCCAATGCTCACTTTGGGTTCCCCAAAGCTCTCATAGAGGTATAAACAAGGACACCCTACAAGTCTGTTAGGTAGGGTGCTTGCCCACAGACCTCCTGTAAGAATATTAGGGTACGTAGAGCCCTCAGAGCTCTTCTCTTCCCTGGCAGCCCATACTATCCACCAGGGGTCCAAAACTTATAGCCCTGGTTTTTCCCCCTACCATGTTGGCACATACTTTTACCCTGGCAGCCCACATTACCTGCCAGGGTCTAAACATTCTCCAGCCTGATCAGCAAAGGCTACAAATCAGGCTGGATCACTCCCTACCCTAAACAGACAAAATTCCCTGCTGAGCTATCTCATTCTTCACCCCAAGCAACCACAGTTACCTGCTGGGTGAAGACCTCTAGCCCACAGCAGCCAATGTTTTCTGCTGGATGAAGACCAAAATCTGCCCTTAGTAGTCTTTTCACCTACTAGCTAGGCCTTAACTTCCCTAGTAGCTATCATCCCCTACTAGGCCTCTGCCTGCAATCATCCAATAACACATTGTCAATTTTTAGCATTGTGTCTTTATTTAAAGCCAAATCAACTCTTGCCTGCAAAGCTGTTTACATGTGGAGCATCACAGTCTCCATCTCTTTATTGACCTCTCTTTTCATTCTTGGTCTCTAGGGTCAACTCCTTCAACACAGGAATTGATACAGACTTGAGAGTGGTGGCCTACCTGACCACAATTATGATAGCCCTGCTGTTTAGGCTTATCATATGTATTCATAGCTAAAATTTGAAGGATGTAGGAGTTTATTTAAAACACAGCAGCTCAACTCTCACAAAGCATAAAGCCAGAATGAGTGAGGTTAATGTCTTGAAGGAGAGTCTTGATACTATTAATAGACGTGAGCATAGCCTTATGTGCTTTGAAGTGCAGACATAGCAGCTGGTTGATCTTGAGGGCCTGCATCCAAGCATTATACGCTTTTTGGGCAGTCAACTGTTTATTTTTCAGCAACTGCTGTTCTTCCACATAAACCTATCAGCAAACTCAGACAGAGTTTCCTTAGGCTTAAACAAAATGTGCATGAATGTGTATTTCTTCAATCTAAGCTGATTTCCCCCCAAATGTCTTGATCAGCAATTGCTTCATTTCTTCCCAAGTGGTAATGAAAGGAAGCTCTGGTATTACCACTTTTTGGCAGATAGGGTAAAGGCAGGTAAGAATATGTTTCTTTTTGAGGTTGTCATAGGCCCTTCACATAGCTGTTTTGTAGATAGTCAAGAAGGCTGCAATGGTGGACGTTTTAGGGTCAAAGACTTTCTTGAATGTATGTTTGAAGTGAGCTGTGGGGGTAGGTCCACCATTATTGCTATCTAACACATTGATGCAAGGGGAGAAATCAGCCTCAGATTTTGTAGGAGGTTGTCTGGCATCCAACTTCAAAACACTTTCTTCTAAAGCTACTAAAGTGTTGGTGTTACAGGTGCCAGTTTCATCAGTTTGGCCTGTCTGCTGCTCATTAGTATTAACTGTTGCCCTTGATTAGTCACCGCAGTTGAAAGCTAAGCTAGACAGGAAGCCAAAGAGAGGCCACCAGACAGACAAGGGAAGAATTTCTCATTGACAGACTCAAGCAATCTGACCATATACTGAAAGTCTTTGTCTAGGGTGTCATGATCCCTTTTCAAGTGGTCAACCTTGTTGACCTGAGAAATCAACTCTCTAGCACAGTGAATACAAGGCTGTCTAGAAATTCTAAGGCAACAACCATAATCCTTGGAAGCCAAAAGCAGGGTGGTGGATTTGTTGAAAGCTGCTTGCAACTCTGTGATCTCTTATTAGAGAGCAGCCGCCTGAGTGATAAGTGAAGCCACTTGTGGGTCAGGCTGAGGCGTAACTTCTGGAGGAACCTGATTACAAGTAGTGGTATGTAATTCATGAATAGTATCTGTCAAGATTTTTGCATTACAGCATAACAATTAAATGAGATTATAGGGCACAGGACATTTTCCAGAATACAGTCATATGTGAGGATATGAGCAGTATTGTATCAGAAGAGCCAGGATTGAGCAGGACCATGACTATTGCCCTGCAATGGCTTCTGATTGCACAGAAGCACTTTAAGATTACAATACAGGTCAACCAGATTAAGGATAAAATAAAGATGGTTCCAAGATTAAAGATTATTTTTATTGTCAATGATTAATTCTTCTTATAACTTCTACAAGGGTAATCCCTGGACTGCTAGCAATATCTTCTAGGACATTCTAACATGCCCCTAATATGGGTAATTATTAATCTAGGTTTGGCGCTTCTTGCATGTAAACCAATATAATATCTTCATCTTCACCCAGCACAGGTGATCCAAGCTAGTGTGGAATAATTTAGTTACTCCAGGATCACTTCCTGCTTCCTTGGCATGCTGCAGCTTAATGCTTATTAATGTGACAATTAAGGGAATTCAAGTTTATGGGGAATCAAACCCAGCTCCTTGGCGCTCGACGTAAAAGTAAGGTGGCGCTGCAGCGCCTGCAATAATTTTCAGTTGGTGCAGCAGTGCTTGACATAAAATTAGTTTGGCACCTTGATGCCTGATTCAATTGCCAGGCAGCGCTGTGGCGCTTTGTATATTTATTAAGTGCCACAGTGGCAAATTATGTGTCATTAATTGCCGCGGCAGCGCTCATCATTGGCTAGTTTAAGGCTCAGGTCAGAAGACTACTGCTAATCCAATTTGCATATAATTTAAACTACCAATTTATATTGTTCAGTAGCTGCAAACCATGTCTGCATTCTCCGTCATAATTAGTATCATTGTATTTTGTACTACTAATTTATGGATTTGGTTGTAACAATCCCAATCTGTGGGCTCTGTCATAAATGGCATCATTGCTTGGTCAAAATTCCCAACAGTATCCCACAGCTCTAATTCTTATTTCACTAGGTCTTCAGAAAGGTAAAAATAAGTAGAAGTTTGATTATATTATCTTATCAAACCTACAATCCTTAAATGATGGTAATTTTGGCAGCTTTCTCTTGTATCTTTTCACTCTACATGTCCTAATTTTATAACTGTGCTGTTCTAGCAGAGTTACAAGGGGGAATATATTTAAAAAATTGATTTTCTTTGTTGAGAGATAAGTATTATATAGTCAGTGTGAATCATGGATAACAGGAATATGATTGTGTTGATCAAATTTTTTTAGATGATGAAGGGGGTGACCTGATCCTGTTAATGAGTCATGCGTAAAATAAGGTATCCACTGTAAGAGATCAGCTTCTTATCATGTTGTTGGATGTTTTGTTTGGCTCCTGGAGAGGACATCCAGGAGGACATGTTGGGAAATATTTAAACCAAAGTTTTGAGGTTCAAAGCTAGCCTTGGGTTGGCCTTCAAGGCAAAATTAAGTACACATGCCTTAATTTCTTGGAACACAAAATGAGGACTTCCTTTTGGCAAAAAAGAAAGGAAAAAATCTTGAAGAATATTAAAGTTAACACAAATTTGGATAAACTTGTCTTTATTAGGAGAATTGATTCTACTTAAATAGTAGGTAAGGGACAATAATCACTCATTAGGTATAAGAGTGGCAGAGGGGATCAAATTAGGGTGAGATCAAACCAGGATCAGACAAGGGAAGGTATGTTATTCTGGAATGGGTATTGGCACAGAACCATTTATGGAAAGAGAGGAATCCCCAAACTCAAAAGCAAAACCAGTCAAATCTCTGCAGTTATCATTGTTCAAAGGCCATATCAAAATAGCATTAATGGCGCAAGTTCTGACATCTCCTCCCTCAAGATTGAACACAGGGGGTTGATATTTGCAAAGAAATAGGAAATAAACTCTGGCAAAAGAACGTCCAGAGGATAGCAGTTTCACGGTATACTCAACAACCTTCTTAAAGATGACTTTGCATGGTTTAACCCAGAGGGAGTCAAATTTGTGGGCTCTACTTCTGGTACAATTCTGATAATAGAGAACCAGGTCACCTATTTGATACTCAGGGAGGGGGGCTCTAGAAGCATTGGACGGGGAGAGTTCTAAAGTTTTGACCTTGTAGGCAGTGGAATATGCTTCGCTTGGAAGTTGGTGATATGATTAGTCAAGTCTTTGACATGGGCTTCATGATTGGCACACACATCAACTTTAATCAAAGGGGGTCCCAAAATTGAAGGGGTTATGGCTTCACGCTCATACATCATGGTAAAGGGAGATTGGTCAGTCACTTGGTGCCTACTGAGTTGATAAGAAAAGAGAGCAGCAGGGAGAAACATATCCCAATTGAAAGCATTGGAGAGCATGAGTTTTTTCTTGTTATGGACACCAGGGAGGAATTGGCTGGTTCAACAGTTCCATTAGCCAAAGGGTTATACGGCGTGAAGAAAGATTGGTGGGTACCCATAGCTTCTATAATAGACATGATGAGGCAAGCATTAAAGTTGATGCCATTGTCAGAAATCAGGACTTAAGGGCAGCCATGCTAGTAGAAGATATTTTGCAGTAGGAAATTAGTGGTAGTCTTAGAAGTTATATCTTTTGTAGCTCTGACTTTGACCCATTTGCTAAAATGGTCTACAGTGACTAAGATAAATTGACACCCAGACCTAGAACAAGGAAGAGGCCCAACAGCATCAATACTCACAGTGTGGAAGGTATGTTCAGGGGGATAAGTTTGAATTAATGTTGGGAAGGGCAAAGGCGTTAGAGCTGGCACAAATGGCAGGAGGCAAGGACATCATGAATTAGAAGGTGCAGATTTTCCCAGTAAAAGTTCTTGCATAGACAGTCATGGGTTTTGGCTATACCTCCATGTCCGGTGTCAATGTGAGCTTGGAAGATAAGGGCCATTCTCATGCAAGAACAAACGTATGTCAGATAGGAATTGTTGAATTTCTTGAAGAGTTATCTATCTTGAATCACAGTGTCCTTGGATAGGGTTTGTAGCGCCAGTCAAATGTCTTCTGGCTCAGTGGTCCAGGATTCAGAGTACTCTATTAAATTTTATAGACAATTTACGTCTGCAGGATAGATAGCTAGTATAGACATTCTTGACAAGCCATCAGTGTTCTGGTGCTGCGTACCAGGACAATGTAACACAGTGAAATTGTATCCTTGCAGGCGCAGAACCCAATATGCTAGTTGGCCTTAAGGTTCCTTTAGTTGTTGCATCCATTTAGGGGAGGAGTGGTTGGTGACCACAGTGAAGTGGTTCCTGTAAATGTAGTGCCTTAATTGCTTTACCACATGCAACACCGGCAGGCATTTTTTTCAGTGACACTGTAGTTCTTCTTGTGTTTATTGAAAGCCTGTGAAGAGTAGGCTACAGGTTGATCCACGTCTTTGTTGTCAAGCTGGGATAAGATGGCACCCACAGCTACATTGCTTGTGTCAGTATACAAGATAAACTTTTTATCATAATCAGGGTATACTAGGATAGTAGCCTTTTTAAGCTTGGCCATCAGCTCTATAAATTCTTATTGCTGACTGTCAGTCCACTCAAATGGGACGTTACAAAGGAGCTGGACAAGGGGTTCACTCTTTTCAGCAAAATTGGGTATGAACTATCAATAGTAACCCATGATTATAAGAAATACTTGGACCTCTCAAAGATTTGAGAGGTAGCATCTTGTCAATGGCTTCCATCTTATTGTTCATGGGGCAGATTCCAGTTTGGGTGACCTCATGACCCAAGAATTTGAGCCGCTCTTTAAAGAAGGAGCACTTGGAGGTTTTGAGCTTCAAGCCAGCTTTGCGGTTTTTGATGAAGACAGCCTTGAGGTGTTCCAAGTGGTCAGTAAAGGTAGAGCTAAATACAGTGATGTCATCAAGGTACACAAGTACAAAAGAGAACTTTAGATCCTGTAGGATGGAATCCATAGCCCTTTGAAATGTAGCTGGGGCATTGCAGAGTCCTTGGGGGCATCCAAGTAGGTTCATAGAGTCCCTCAGAGGTAATGAGAGAATCATTTCTTGGTCTTCTGGTGATAAGTCAAATTGCCAGTACTCAGATGCCAGATCCATAGCCAATAAAAACTTGGAACCACCCAACTGTCGGAGAGCATCATTGATTCTGGGCAAGGGGTATAATTCTTTCTTAGTAAGCAAATTCAGGCGGTGGTAGTCCATTAAAATGCAATATGCTCTGTCATTTTCATTGAGGATCAGTAAAGGTGAGGCCCAAGGGCTTTGAGAGGGAGCCAAGAAACCAGCATCTAGGAGTTGTTTAAGCTCCTTAGAAATCTGGGCATCCTCTACCCTACTACAGCAGTATGGTTTGGCACAAAAAGGAGGTGCATCACCAGCATTAATTTGATGGATGACCCCTTTAGTTAGGCCATAGTCCGTAGGTCCAGAGGCAAAGATATTGCTAAATTTGATTGAGCAGGATCAACATGTCTTTTTTTGGATGGGTGACAGTTGGGGGAAGTTGTTGGCAGTGAATAAGGAGAGAACTTGAGGATTGCCTTCAGGTAGATTGAAATCACTATAAGTTCTGAGAGGGTAGAGGAATTCCACTTGTTCTGCTCCTAGTATACAACCATGCCCTATAACCTAGCCCTGAGTTACTTGCATGGGCAGGGCTATCATTTTGGCAAGCAACAGTTGTATAGGCTCTTTGTGAGTTCAATCTAGGATTCCTGGACACAGACAGGGTTCTTTACGGCTTAGGGATTCCGTTGAGTAGAGCTCTAGAAACAATTTTTCAGGTAGTTCATAAGAAATCTGAGAGTTGATCAGCAATTGAGAACCTGCAGGGATGGTGATAGTTGCTGGGACCAGTAGAAGTACACCTTCCTCTGTGGACAGGAAGAAGGAGGGGTGCGCATGTTGGAGGAGTGAGTCCTATACTTTAGAGAGAAGATACCTGTGGGGTACTTAAGAACTTAAGTTTTAAGACGTTTTCCTGGGAGTTATGGAGGTTCCTCAAAAATCAAAGGGTCCTCATATCCTAAGAGCAAAAGATTCCATCTTGTAGGTTTAATCCTGTAGTATCCACAGAGGAATTATTTATCAACCATGAGGTCATGGCTTTCATTCTCAAGGACAACATCAGGGGAAGCAATGAGGAGTTTCCCAAACCTCATGGGTAGGGAAGATCAGGCACCAATGGCTTGAGTTTGTGCCATGCCAGCTGATTCATACAGCTGAGTGTAGTTGAGGTCAGGAGCCAGTTTAAGTTCCTTATTAGTTTTGAAGATACTATATTGACCTGAGAACCTGTGTCGAGGATGGCTTTGAATTTAACCTTTTGGATTGATACTTCCATGTGGGTTGTATCTTTAACAAAAGGGGGCAAGACAGAAAACACATATTGTGCTGCCTCTAGCTCTTTTTCCCATTTAGCTAACATGCATTTTAAGGCAGGAACCTCCTTATACACAGCCTGAAGTGGGAGAGATACAGTCACATTTTGAAAGAGAGCTTTGGCTAGCTTGGCGGCTTCTTCAGAAGAGTCAACCAAGATGGGAGGTCAATGGGCCTGGGCTAGGTAAGAGCAAGCCACAATGGCCTTGGCTTCACTGGAAGGTGTACAAGAAGTAGTGGTGGTTTTCCCTGAGTGGAGATTGTAAGGGACAGACACAGTTTCCAAACAGCCAGCACAGAGCAGTCATAACTATCAGACTCTTCACTATTAGAATCTTCAGGTTTGGAATCACTTGAAAGATTGTGTAATAGGTGAAGATTTTAGACCAGAGGAAGAAGGAGCTTCCTTGTTAGAAGGAGGATCAGGAGGAGACAAGGGAGATTGGTCAGCAGAGTACATCTCTGCCTCTAAATTGACCTCTCTTTTCCTGCCTGTTCTTTAGGGTCACAACCTTCTACTCAGGGGTTAGTGCAGGTACATGAGTGGTGCCCTATATGACCACAGTTATGGAAGCCTTGCCCCTTAGCTTGTCCACTAGTACCCAGAGTCATAATGTGCGGTGTACAAGAGGTGGTCCTGGCATTACTTGCTTTATTTTCACGTACCTCAGTACCTCCATGTGTCAAATGCATGTCTTGTAGGAGCGTTTTAATACTCTTCATGGAAGTGAGTGAAGCCATGTGTGCCTTAAAGTGTAGGAATAGAAACTGGTTCACCTTCAAAGCGTTTGAACATGCTGTATAGGCTTCACAGGGAATTAACTGCCAACTGGTGATTAACTGTTGACCTTCAATATAGAAGCAATCTGAGAACTCAGCCAGGGTTTCCTTGGGCTTAAAGGCAATGTTCATAAATTCATCATTCTTGACCTCACAGCTGAGATCTCATCCAAACTCTTCAATAAGGAGGTACTTCATGTCCTCCCAAGTGACAATGGAGGGGAGTCAGGGATCATCACTTCTTGGCACGTAGGGTGAAGAGAGGTAAGGATATGTTCCTTTTTGTGTTTTTATTAGTAGCACTACACATTGCAGTCTTGTAGATTGTTGAAAGGCAGCAATGGTAGAGGTTTTAGGGTCAAATATCTGCTTAAAGGTTGGCTTTTAGTTTAGGTTGATGGACAAGGAAGTGGATTGGATGTTGTCACCAGGGTTGAGAACATTGATGTGAGGATTGCCCCAAACATCAATTCAGAAGCAGGTTGTCTATCCCAAAAAAGTCAAAGACTCTCCTCTAGGATATCCAGAGTAGAGCTATTTTGTCTACTGATATCTTGGGTGGTAGCAGCAGCAGCTGTATTAATCAATTTTGATCTGTTGTACTGCCAATGTGTCAGTAATCTCATTGATACAGTAGTCAGAGAAGTTTTTTGAGCAACCAGAGGGTAACTTGTCAATTTATTGTCTCTGTGAGTTGGGAGAGGGTTTGCACCTCACGTTCTAGAGCATCTTGCCAATCTGCCACATCATTAGTTACTGCCGCTAAGTGATCCAAGGCAAGAGCACAGTTGACACAGGGTTGGCCCTCTAATCCAGAGCAAAACCCATGGTCAAGGTGGGTAGGAGTACAAGAGGCTTCAGTCTTCTTTTTTCCATCAGACTCAGAGGGTAAGTCATTAGGGTATGAAAGATCTTGCCTTGCAAAGTAGCCACTTGGTCAGTTAGCATGGCAATGCCAGGATCAGGTGTAGGTTTGACAGGCAGGGGATTAAAGGCATTATCTTGACGTTGAGTAGTAGCTTTAAGTTCAGTTATAGCTTCCCATACCCTTGCTTCAAAGGCAGACGGTTTATCAACCAAAGGAGCTGGCAGAGTCAATTCAATAGAGGCCACCCTATTATTAAAATAGTTTTGAACCTGACTCAGCGTGTTACCCAAAGCAGCCTTGTCCAAGGCATATGTAGGTGCAATGCTGATCCCACCTATTGATGTGGGTCCCAAGCAACTCAAGCTGGGTATTAGCATGCTCTCAAAACTGATTGAGTTAAGCAACTAGAGTCTCAAAATCTTGACAATATTTTAGGAGGCTTGAATCTGTCTGACTATGCCAAGTAGCTTGGGGGTCATCCAGTTCACAAAGTCATTCCTTAATATACCCCGGGAGCAAGATACAGAGGGAGTTTAGAGAGACAAGGTCAGATACTTTTCTGAAGCTAGCAAGTTGTGCTGGTTATCTGAAATGCAAGCTGCTGTGTTCTGAGGCGCAGCACAGATACACAACAGGGAATCATAACCCTAGGATTGGATTTGTACTAAGTCTTGGTTAGATGGCAGGGAAGGCTATGTGATTACCTTGTGGCCCTAAATGAATAATCTCTTCTAGTTGTGGCTAGAGAGAGGCGCTGAAGTACTGGAAGACACCAAGACAAAAAATTTGAATAGAACTTCATTTTATTAGTGATTAAGGAAAATAATATATTGGTGAACAATATCAAAAACACTACCAGGACAGTAGGATCACTTGCTACCAACATGAGTGGGGCAAGTGAGTTGCGCAGAGTCACAAAAACAAACAAGTGTATTTCCCATTTCAGTCATTGACTCATTTTGAGAGGCAAAAGCAAAAGCAAAAGATTTTTATTTGATATGGCCCACCAAAGGCAAAATCAAAATATGGTGAATGGCAACATTCACAACATTACCCCCTCTAGATTGGCCTTAGGGGGGGTGATACTTGCAGAGGAACTTTGCATGCACTTGAGCAAAAGGACAGCCACTAGACAGGAGCTTGACAGTGTATTTGGACCCACGCTTGAAGGTCACTTCCAAAGGGCCTATTCACAGTGTGTCCAGCTTATGTGCACGTCCACCCACTCTGTGCTGGTAATAAAGAACATGTTCACCCACGTCAAACTCAGGTAAGGGGGAACCTCCAGCATTATCAGGGGAGAGCTTGAGCATCTTAGTCTTATATGCAGAGGTGTAGGCAGTGGCCTGTATATCAATTATGTGATTGACTAGATCTTTGATGTGGTTGTCAGGATTCATGGCCTTATTGGAGGAGAGTAGGGGGCGCCCAAGAGCAACAGAATGGTAGCCTCACGCCCATACAGCATAGCAAAAGGTGAATACACAGTGACACAATGTTTGCTAAGCCAATACACAAATAGAGCAGCAGTTAAGTATAGATCCTAATTTTTAGCGTCAGAGTGGGTGAGCTTCCTCATGATAGAAGCCAATGTCAAATTTGCAAGCTTGTGTTGTAACTGTGCTGTTTTAGCAGAGTTACAGGAGGAAAATATTTGGAAACTAGATAATATTTTTTATTGGTAGATAAGTATTATATAGTGGTAGTGAATCCATGGTTAGTTGGAACATGAGTGCAGGTCACACGGTTGAATAGGCAAGGGGGTGGCTTGATTCTGTTAATAAGTTAAGTACTAAAACAAGCCATCAACTGTGTAGGATCCTTATCTGTTCATCTTGTTGGATTTGGTAATTTGAGTTGACTTCTTGGTTTTGCTTTGAGTAACCAGATAATCAGATTGCGGTTCACAAACCTGCTTGGTTGGAACCTTGCTGGCGGGTCAAGCCTGCAGTTTTGACACCCCCTGCTGAAAGTTGGCCTCCTCTGGGGGTAGGTTGTTGAGGAGATTGTCAGGAGCCCAAGTGCAATACTGGACTAGTTGTTATTTGGTGGCGGGTGGAGCTGCTTTGCGTTGCTTTTGTCATGCTTTGCAAGGTCTGAGGCAATCATGGTGGAGGACCTTGTCCTGCTTGCGTTTTCCAAGTCCTTGCACAAGGTATGTGTTATTGTTGTTTACCTTCAGGATGATTGCCGGCCCCACTTTCTTGTGCTGTAGCTTGCTTTTATTGATGTTCATGACCCACACCTTATCCCCAACTTCATATCTGTTGCAAATAGGGACAAAGGTCTTCTGCAAAAGCTCCTCTTCTTTCTCTGTTTGTCCTTTGTTTGCTTCTGCAACATGGGGGTCTGAGCATGGGGGAACTTTGCTTGGGATTTTCAGCTTAAGTCCTGTTAATTCTTGAATAATATTTGGCTGTGTGCCGTTTACCAGTTCAAACAGGCTTTTCCCGGTGGATCTGTTCACGTGGGTTTGACACACAAGTAGCGCAGTTCATAGCTGCTTATGCCAGTCCTCAGGTTTGCCGGTGGTGAATTTGGCCAAGGCTTGCACAAGGCTACCATTTAGCTCTCAACTTGCCCATCAGCCTGGGGATGATATGGCGCTGTTACGGTGTGTTTGACCCCATTCTTTGTGAGGTACACATTGATTTTTTTGGAGGTTAATTCTTTCCCCCCATCAGTTATCAGGAGTTCTGGCTTTCCAAACTTGCTGATTATCTCTTTGCTAATGAACCGTTGTATGTTGTTGCCTGTGTGAGATTTTACTGCTTGGGCTACTGGCCAACATGTTGCAAAGTCAATGGCAGTGATGATGTATTTCTTATCATTGTGTTTTCCTGGCATGGGGACAACAATGTTGAGAGCCCATACCTTGAAAGATAATTGTGTGCAGATGAGAAGTACTGACTTTGGCGGGGTTTTGCTTTTGGCAAACTTTTTGCATACTTCATATTGTTCCAGAACCTCTTGGACCTTGCAATACAAGGTTGGCCACCAGGATTTATGTTTTAGGAACTTTTAGAGGTTTTGGCTCTTGTTATGGCCGAGGTCTTGATGGTAACGCAAAATGATGTCCACTATTTGGTGTGTGGGAATGTAGGGAATGGTTGTGCCATCAGACATTTTTCTGTGTAAGGTCCCAATATACGTCAGCAAACAGGTGCTCATTATTGATGACTGTTTCCTTTGTTATGTTGCTTGTGCCAAGGGGAAAGCCTTTGTCTTTTTTCTGTAGCACTAAGAGAGGCCAGTCTGGATTGAGCCCATTTTCTCCTCTTGAGGTGCGGATATACAGGCAGGAAAGAGCATCTGCCAAGGCAAGCTTGGCTCCAGGTTTGTACTGGATGAGCATATTGAAACTCTCTAAGAGCTCCATCCATTTGGCTTGTCTACAGGATAGATTTGATTTTGCTTGAAGTAGATGAGCAGCTTGTGATCAGTCAAGGCAGTGAACTCCTCTTGGCGCTCCAGATAGCAACACCATTTAACCAGGCAGTGTACAATTGCCAACAGCTCCTTGTTGTGTATTGGGTAGTGGCACTGACTGTCTGTCAGTTTTTGTGACTTGTAGGCCACGGGAAGGAAATCACCAGTGTCATTCTTAATTTGGAGTACTCCACCAATGGATGTGTCAGAGGCGTCTATTTCCAGTTGGTATTCTCCAACACGTTTGGGGTAATGGAGGATGGGCACCATTGTGAGTTTTTCCTTAAGACGTCAAAAACAGAGGTTGCGCTGGGGAGTCCACACAAACTTGGATTTGGCTCAAGTTATGGTAGACAGCGGTGCAGTCAGTAGACCACAATTGGGTATGAAACCTTGCACGTAAGCCACTATCCCTAGGAAGGTATAAAGTTCTGACTTGTCCTTGGGTGGTGGCATCTTGTAGATGGCCTGGATCTTTTGGTTGTCAGGTTTGATGCCGTCTTTTGAACTATGTGCCCCAAGAAGGGTAGTTGTTTGCAGAAGAACTGGCATTTGGAAGGTTTGGCTAGCAGCTTGTGTTGTGCTAGGGTTGCAAACATTGCCTCCAGATCCAAATGATGTTGTTCAACTGACAGGCTGTAAAAAATGATGTTGTCCAAGTAGACCAGGGCACACTTGCCTATGTGTGGCGCAAACACTTTGTTCATGAAGGTTATGAAGGTTGATGGTGTGTTGGTCATGAAAAATTAAGCATTACGCACTTGTACAAGCCATACTTGGTGCAGAAGGCTGTTTTGGGGATATCCTCTTCTTTGATGCGGATCTGGTTGTAGCCTGCCGTGAGATCAATCTTGGAGAAGACTCTGGCGCCACCAAGGGAATCAAAGAGGTTGTCAATGAGTGATAATGGATAATAATTCTTTATAGTGACTTTGTTTAGGGCTTGGTAGTCTGTGAGTAGGCGCAGTACACTGTCCTTCTTTGCTACAAAGAAAACTGTGGCGCCAAAAGGAGACTGTGAGGGGCAGATAATTCCTTTCTCCAGTGCCTCCTTGAGGTAAGCGCGCAGGGTGTTGTCCTCATTAGGAGTTAGGCGGTAGATGGGACGTGCCTTAGGGACTGCTCCTTTGAGTTGAATGGAATGTTGGATGTTTTTCTTAGGTGGTAACCTGTGTAGAGCTTCTTTGAAGATTTCTGGGTGTTGAGCTACAATTTCTCAATCCTAAGGCATGATGGTATCCTGGTGATCCTTGAAATAGATAATCTTGTCTTGGAAAGAGTCCCAGTCAACTTTCTTTAGATTCTCCTGTTTGTCTGAGGTCTCAGTGATGCGTACAAAGACATGGTTGTGTAGGAGTTGATCCACAAAGTCAGGGTAGATCTGGTGGTTGACTCCTTCACGTTTGATGGTCAGTACTGAGGTTTCCAGTCCACATGGGGGTTGTTTTTTTTGTAACCAATCAAGCCCTAGTACAATGTCAAACTTGGGAAAGTCAATGACAGTGCCCTGGATGGTGGAGTGCAGGTTTTCTAGCATCACAGAGAAGGGGGCAGTTTCCCGTGTCATGGCTATGTGATGTTCATCAGTTAAAACCATGTTTTTAATACACATAGGGTTAGTAGCTAACTTGAACTTGTCAACAAAGCTAATATTGACCAGGGTTTGATCTGCACCTGAGTCCAGGTGTGCGGAACCTGTGTAACTGCAAAAGCAGAAAGGATAGGACATCAGTTTATTTGGGTGTCTGGCGGTGGTGTATAGTACTGGGTCCTCTGAGGGTACTTAAACCATTGGTCATTGGTCCATGTTCTCTGGGCAATACTCATTATTGGGCAATTCAGGGGTAGTCTGGGGAGAGCTTGGCTTGCTTAATGCTATCCCTGGGCTTTCCCCTTGTCTTGATTGTCTTGAGTAGTTGCTACAGGGAAGTGGGTCCTGTTTGATTGGCCATTATTCCCATTCCTGTGTCCATTTGAACCAGGGGATTTGTGGTTGGCGTTGCCATTGTGGTGCCAGGAGGTGGTCTGTTGGAACGTCTGCTTGTATGTGAGTCCTTGGGTCTCTCTCTTTCCTGTCTGTGTCTTGTGGAGAGCGTTGGAGGTTTGTTCTGCCTTCTTGGCTTTGCAGTATAGGCTAGCAGGTTGATTACTTGGTCCAGGTTCATGTGTCTCATTATGCGCAACTTAAGAGAGTTGTAGTACATGAGGTGTGTGGCTGGGTTGTCAAAGATCATTTCAGCGGGTGCACGTAGGCAAAGTTCCTTGTAGGCGCAGGCAAGTTCCTTTACTGTGCCAATCTGCGTCAGGTTCTTCACTTGGCAGATGATCATGACTGCAGTATCTTTCAGCACAAACCTTGCCAAGAAGTCTTGCTTAAACGTGTTCTAGTTCTTTTTGGTGTGTTCCTTGTGCCACTTGTTGCACCAGGTACCAGCGTCATGCATGAGTTGGATAGAGATCCCTGCAATCCTTAATTTCTGTTGGCATTCCATCTGAGTTAGCTTGCTTTGCGCAGACTGAATCCAGGCGGTGACGTTGTTGTTGTTGGCTCCTGCTAAAGGTTCCAAGGCAGCACTTCAAAGTCTCTGGGATACATAGTCTGGCATGGCATTTTTGTCAGTTGATCACAGCATGGATGTGAGAGCCTGAAAGAAACTTCGTGCAGACATGGTGTTGAAGGCGGCCAGCGGGATCACTGTATTCTGGTACAGGACAAAGCCATTGGGTATCACAGTACCAGGAGTGTACAGGGTCCACTTGGGCGGAAGGCCAGACATGATTATATTGAGTATTTGTTGGCCGCAGCGTGTGCGGGCAACAGGCGGAATTTTTCAAGATAAGGTAGGATGGAGAACCTACCTGTGCTACCAATCTTGTAACTGTGCTGTTTTAGCAGAGTTACAGGGCAAAAAATATTTGGAAACTAGAAATATTCTTTATTGAGAGATAAGTATTATACAGTGGTAGTGAATCTATGGTTAGTTGGAACATGAGTGCAGGTCACACGGTTGAATGGGCAAGGGGGTGGCTTGATTCTGTAATGATTTAAGTGCTAAAACAAGCCATCAACTGTGTAGGATCCTTATCTGTTCATCTTGTTGGATTTGGTAATTTGAGTTGACTTCTTGGTTTGGCTTTGGGTAACCAGATAATTGGATTGCGGGTCACAAACCTGATTGGTTGGAACCTTGCTGGCGGGTTGAGCCTGCAGTATTGACACTTGACTGCCCCATTGTTAGAAGGGTTGTAGGGGGCAGAGAAGGACTGGTGAGACCCCAAAGCTTTGACAACAGAGGTTACCAGCTTGGCATTTAAGTTAGTATCATTGTCTGACAATAACACTTGAGGACAGCCATGACGGTAGAAAACATCTTGTAACAGGAAGGCAGCAGTTGTCTTAGCAGTGATATCCTTAGAAGGGCAATCTTCTACCCACTTCCTGAAGTGATCAACAGCAATCAGAATAAAGTGACACCCAGAATGTGAGCAAGGGAGAGGACCTACTGCATCAATGCTAATAGTGAGAAAGGCCTGTTGCGGGGAAACTAATTTGAACTCATGAAAAACTGCTCAAGGCCTCTGAAGTTGGCAGTTGTGGCAACTAGCTATGACATCTGGGATCAGCAGGCAAAGGTTTTCCAAGAAGTAATTTTTCTGAAGCCAGTCAAAAGTCTTGGCAATGCCTCCATGCCAAACTTCTTTATGAGCTTGCAACACTAACAAGAGGTGAAGACTAGGTCGTACATAGGGCAGATATTGGTCTTGTACTTTCTTGAAGAGCTGATTGTTACAAATAAGTGTATCTTAAGATAGCTTGGACAAGGCTAATTGGATTTCTTCTGTCTTGCTTTCCCAGGAGGAAGGGTATCCAATTAGCTCATACAACCTGTCAGCTTCAGCAGGATGTGGATCAAGGATGGGCATCTGAGACAAACCATTAGTGTTCTGATGTTGAGTCCTGGGGCAATGGAGTACTGTAAAGTCATAGCCTTGCAGGTGGAGGGCCCATCTAGCTAGTCGTCCTTCTGGCTCCTTAAGTTGTTGTGACCACTTAAGCAAAGCATGGTCGGTGACAACAATGAAATGGGTACAATATACATAGTGATGGAACTGCTTGACTGCATGTAAAACAGCAAGGCATTCCTTTTCTGTGATACTATAATTCTTCTCATGCTTGTTTAGAACACAGAAAGTGTAAGTCACAGAATGTTCTACATCCTTGTTGTCTAGTTGGGCCAGGATAGCCCCAATAGCAAGATTACTAGCATCGGTGTATAGTATGAATTCTGTATTGTAGTCAGGAAACACTAGGATGGGCGCCTTATTGAGTTTTTGCTTAAGGGTTTCAAAGGCTTTCTGTTGACTGGTGGTCCATTCAAAAGGGACACTATATAACAGCTGAACTAAAGGTTCACTAGTGTCATCAAAGAGAGAATGAACTGCTTGTAGTAGCCCACCATACTCAGAAAGACCTGTACTTCTTGCAGGTTGGTAGGAGAAGCATTTTGTCAATGGCCTCAACCTTCTTAGTCATTGGGCGAATTCCTGTCTGGGTTACTTCATGGCCCAAGAATTCAAGACTCTCTTTGAAGAAAGCGCACTTAGAGGGCTTTAACTTGAGGCCAGCTTCTTGAATCTTTAGGAATACTTACTTGAGATGAACCAGGTGATCAGTGAAGGTAGCGCTGAAAACTGTTATATCATCTAAGTATACTAGGACACATGACAGCTTCAAGTTGCAGAGGATGGAGTCCATGGCCCTTTGGAAAGTGGCTGGGGCATTGCAGAGTCCCTTCAGCATGCAAGTAGGCTCAAACAGCCCATCAGATGTAATGAGTGCGGCCTTTTGGCAATCCTTGGGCAAAAGATCAACCTGTCAGTACCCAGATGCCAGATCCATCGCAGAAAAAAACTTAGAGCCTCCAAGATGTTGAGAGCATCATCAATATGTGACAAGGGGTACAAGTCCTTCTTGGTTAAGGAGTTCAATTGGCTTAGTCCATAACAATACAATGACCCCTATCCTTTTTCTATGGAATGAGTAGTGGTGAGGCCCAAGGGCTTTGGGAAGGGGCCAGTAGTCCAGCGTCTAACAGTTGTTTGAGCTCTTTAGACACCTGGGTGTCCTCCATGCAACTGCAGTGGTATGGTTTAGCGCAGAAGGGGGGAGCGTCATCAGTATCAATCTCGTGGATAACACCTTTACCTAGCCCATAGTCAGTATTGTCTTTAGCAAAGATGTCAGAAAATTAGACTAGCAAGTCAAGCAACTCTTTCTGTTAAACCAGGGATAGTTGAGGGAAGTCTTGCGCAGTAAACAGTGATAGCACTTGGGGCTTGTCTTCAGGTAGGTTAAAATCTTAGAAGGTGCCAAAGGGATGAAGAGACAAGACATCAGGAGCATTTAATAATTTTCCATAACCAACAACCTGCCCTCTAGATACATTTTATGGGGAGAGAGGTTAAATTGACTACTAGCAATTGAACAGGGTCCTTATGGGAGATATCTAAGATTCCAGGACAGAGGTAAGGTTTGTTGCAACCTAATGAGGGGGGAGAATACAACTCCAAGAAAGTTTTGTCAGGTAATTTATACAATATCTGGGAGTCTAGGATGGCCTGAGAGCCATGGGGATGGTGATAGCAGATGTGGCTATTAGAGGGATCCCTTCATACGCAGGGCAAGCCATTAGAGGACATTTTATGTTTGAGGAGTGGTTGCAATACTTTAGGGTGAAACCCCCAGTGGGGTATTCTAAAGATTATGTCTTTAGGCGCTTCCTGGGAACTTTAATTGATCCTAAAAGATTAGAGGTGTTGTCTGGCTCCTGGACACCATCCAGGAGGACATGGCGGAAAATCTTTATAACAAAAGATTTGAGGTTTGAAGCTAGCCTTGGGTTAGCTCTTCAGGGCAAAATTAAGGGCACATACCTTAATTTTCTGGAATATAAGATAAGACTTCCTTTTGGCAAAAAGGAAAGGAAAAAGCTTGAAGAATATTAAAGCCAACACAAATGTGGATAAACTTGTCTTTATTAGGAGAAATAATTCTACTTAAATAGTAGACAAGGGACAGAGATCACTCATTAGATTGACAGAGTGGCCAAGGGGTCACATTGGAATGAGGTCATACCAGGATCAGACATGGGAGGGTAAGGTATTCTGGAATGGATGGAAATTGATACAGACTCATTTACAACAGGCGAGGAATTCCCAAACTCAAAAGTGAAACCAGTCAAATCTTTGCAGGCATCATTATTTGAAGGCCATATCAAAATAGCATTAATAGCGCAATTTCCAACAAAGGGACTTCATACCCCAGAATAAAAAGGTAACCTTCTTTTAAGTTGATGATTCCATTGTATTCCCTAAGGAACTGGGTGCCAAATAAGAGATTGTAACTCTTGTTTTCCAAAACAACTGCCAGCGCAGCTATGAAGAGCTTTCCAAATTGCATGGGTAGAGCGGAATAAGCTTCTATAGCACAAGTCATGGATAGGCCAGCCATGCCATACAATTGATGATAATTGAGGTCAGGGGCAAGTTTGAGTTTCTTTACAAGCTTTGAAGAGCCAACATTAACCAGGGAACCAGTATCCAAGACAGCCTTGATCTTCACTTTTTGGATGGATATTTCTACGCAAGTGGTAGTGCAACCAAAGGGTGGGAGGACAGCCACAATGTCTTGGGTGTTGTAATTTCAGGCTTACACAAGGCCTATGGGGCAGGAACCCCTGCAAGGGTAAAGCCTAATCCAGTTGTCCTAGGACTGGCTGACTATTAAAAGAAGACTTAAAAAAGATATACAGATAAAGCTTATTTATTAAGAAAAAGAATGAGGGGACTATATAGTCACTCATTCCATCTTCAGGATGAACAGAGGGCAATATGAACAGTCATGTGAACATTCAGGAAAGGTTCTATTGATCCTAGTCTATCATGTGAGAGATCTACAGAGATCAGGTGATACTGGATAAGTCTCAGAATAAGGTTCAAGTCCCTAGTTTCAGAGATATGAGCTAAACAAGGCAGGCATTGGTTTAGAGCTTGATAATAGGAACAATGTATTATTATCCAGTAATAGAAACACAAACACTGTTGTATCTCTGGAAGTACTGAATATTGGATCAAAGTAGAATGCGTCTTTCTAGGATAGTTTTGCATGGAGAGTGTGATGGTGCAATAATATTGATAGGCTGAAAATTGGCTAAGCTCGAATTGACAGCATCAATGATATTGCATACATGGACCAAATTAGTACTAAGCATATCATGGTGAGAAATTTTAAAACAAAAATTCACAACATTGGACCTCTGCCAACTCTTTGTCCCACTTCTCAATCATGCATCTTAAGCCCGGAAACTCCTTATAGACAGTCTGAAAAGGGCCAAAGCTGACACATTCCTGAATATAGCGTCAGCCAGTTCAGCATCTTCTTCTGATGACTCCACTAGCCCGGGGGAGCTCTTTGCCTAAGTGAGGTAGAGGCAAAAGAAAACTTCTTTGGCCTTAGGCAAAGGCTTAGTAGTTGTTGTAGTCTTCCCTGATTGTAATTTATAGGGGACTGCAATGGTTTTGGGGACATCAAGAACAGAGTACTCATACGTGTCAGGGTCTTCAACATTGAAATCATCCAGGTCAGAGTTGTCAGAGATATTGTGGAACAATAGGAGGATAGGAGGAGCCTTGGTATAAGCAGGCTCAGAGTCAGTTATAGAGGGATGGATTGAAAGAGACTTGGAAGAATTGTCAACCAAGAGCGTCTTTGCCTCTAGGTTGACTGTTCTTCTCCTGCCTGCTTTTTGGGATCAGCTCCTTCAACTCTAGGATTGGTGCAGACTCAAGAATGGTGACCTATCTAGCCACAGTTATGATAACCTTGGCGTCAAGGAGGTTTTTGTGCGTTCATGGCAAGGATGAAAGGGCCACAGGAAACATATCAGTATTAGAGGCAGCACAATTTTCTCAAACAACAGCTCCATAATGGGTAAGGTGCATGTCCTGCAACAGCGTCTTTATGCTCTTCATGGAGGAGAGCATAACTTTATGGGCTTTGAAGTGAAGGCATAGAAGCTGGTTAACTTTGAGGGCTTGAGCGCAAGCCATATAAGCTTTGTGAGCAGTCAATTGTCTGCTTATTATCAGTTGCTGTCCTATAATGTAGTATCTGTCTGCAAATTCAGCTACTGTATCCTTAGGTTTGAAAGCAATGTACATGAAGGTGTTCTTCTTTACTTCCAGACTAAGGTCACCACCAAATTCATCAATCAGAAGCTGCTTTATATCTTCCCAAGCCTCAATGGTAGGCAGCTCAGGCACCACCACCTCCTGGCAAGTTGGGTGTAAACAGGTCAGAATATTTTCTTTCTTAACCTCATCTGATGCTTGTATCTTGGCAGTTTCATAAATAGTTAGGAAAGCTGCTTTGGTTGAGGTTTTGGGATTGAAGACCTGTTTATAGGTAGGCTTGAAATGTGCTTCAGGAGTTGGACCACCATTGTTGCTATTGAGTACATTTATGTGCAGGGAGAATTCTGCTTCAGACTCAGAGGGGGGTTGTCTAGCCCACAGCTGTCAAACACTTTCTTTAAGGGTTGTCAGAGTCTCAGCAGCACAGGTACCCATATCATTAGCTAGAGTGGTCTGTTGTTCAGTAACACCTAGGAGTTGGCCTTGGGAAGCTACTACCAAGGAGAGCTCAGCCTGCCAAGAGGTAAGTGATGGCCCCACCAAGAGGCAAGGGGCAAACCTGTTGTTCACTGAGTCAATCAATTCACTCATTTCTTGTATATCTCTGTCTAACTCATAATGATACTGTTTCAAATGATCCACCTCTTTAGCTAGGGCAATCAAATCCCTAGCATATTGGATCTGAGGAGCTCCTGGCAAACCAGGGCAGCAATCATTTTTGTCAACAACCCCAACTGGACTAGCAGCAGTTGCCACCATTTTGCGCAAGGCACAAGTTCCTGTTGCAGCTCAGTAACTTGAGCGGTCAATGCAAGCACCTATGGGTCAGGCTGAGGAGCTTTAGTAGGACGTCCTTAACTGAAAGTGGACGCTTGTAGCTCTTGAATGGCGTCCCAAAGTCTCTGCTCTCTATCCACCAAATCCTCAGATGGGGGAGAAGGCAGAGCATCTGGATTGGGTTAGATAACTAATTTACTTGATTCTGGAGCTTGGCAATAGCAGTGGCAATGATAGCTCTCTCTTGATCAAGCTGTGCACTGAGCTCACTAAGGCCATTAGCAGCAAGGTCCACTACCTGCTGTAGTTGTTCAAATGAATATGTGCTGAATTCATTGAGCTGCTATACAAGTTGTTTGAAGTCAGTGAGATAAGCATTCAAGGTGGAATCTACTTGAGTTTGCAGGGTTGTTCTAGCTGGTGACACTCATGTAGACTCTCCCTGATGTATTTGGGGATGGACTGGCAAATTTGCTCAATAGAATTAACCAAGCAGGTCTGGGAGGTGACAGAGTTGCGCTGATTGTCAGATACCAAGGAAACCAGGGAGTGGATCCACTGTTGATAGGCAGCAAATTGATACCAGTGATGAGTGTTAGCTGCCTGTAGAGACAAGATTTCTTGAACGTAGAGCCTTAACACCAATTTATAGTGAGCTAAGGCGGCTGCACAAAGGGTTACAGTAGGTGCTCAGCGGAGCCAGCAACTGAGAGGAGATGTTGTGGAAATTGAGGAGCCACAATCAATTTGTAGTATTCAGCCCAACTGCAACTGGAAGTAAGGGATGGCTCTGTCACAGGCTATTCCAAGAGCTACTGTCATGACTATTTTCAAGTCAGGGGTACTAATGAGGTAAGCAACTAGCTGAAGACCATTCCTGAGGTTCAATACAGTAGGAAAAATAGGCAGGTCTGCAATGTCTTCCTCAATAGGAGGGCCGGTAATTTCAGGTGAAGTTGACTCTTGTATAAGCGGAGGCAAGGGACCTGAAAACATAGATGCAAAATGGATAACCAAGGGGCTTACAGCCCCTGTAGTGAGCACCATTCTTGTTGAGTTCTGAGGCGCAGCACAGACACACAACAAGAAATCCTAACCTTAGGATTGGATTCATACTAAGTCTCAGTTAGAATGGCAGGGAAGGCTATGTGATTAACTCATGGCCCTGGATAAATAATCTCTACTAGTTGTGGCTAGAGAGAGGCACCAAAGTACTGAAAGACACAAAGACAAAAATGTGAATAGAACTTAATTTTATTGATGATTTGGGAAAGAGATATATAGTGATTGATGATACCACAAAACACTACTAGTATGGTAGGATCACTTGCCACCAGCATGTGTAGGGAGAGTGAGTTGTGCAGAGTCATAAAACCTAAAAAATTGTATTTCCCAATTCAGTCATTGACTCATTTTGAGAGGCAAAAGTGAAAGCAAGAGATTTTTCTTGAAAATGGCCCACCAAAGGCAAAATCACAAATATGGTGAATGGCAGCATTCACAACACAAGCAAATAAGCTATGGGATCATTCTTGATAGGCCATATTCTGAGCATGGTTGATAGAAACAGAGGTGGCTACAGCATTCAGGAGCTGATATTCAGATCCCAACACCAATTGACAATGAACCAGCACAGGTATGATAAATTGGTTAATTTTCACGCCAATAGTATCCATTGATTCCATTTGCGCTGGGGGAAGACCAAAATCCAAGAGGAAGCAATATAGGTCTTAGGAAGTGTGGCGGATCCAGGCTAACCAGTCCATCCTACCATTATTCTTCCCTTGACCTTTATAGCCATTACCTTCCTGTGACAAAGCTTTAAGGAGCTTTGCCTCCAGGGAGGCAATTTCATGGGGCAACACTTTGTTGTCATCCTGCCAACAAGCCATGATTTCAACACTTTTTTTCTCTCTTGCTCTCAACGCCTCAATTTCACGGTTTGCCATTTCTTTTACTAGTTATAAAATTTCATACCATCCTACCAACAAGTTCCAAGCATCCTAAGCATAGATTTGGTTTCCTTGGGCAGGAGTCCCCTTCTTTGCAAAATAATTGGCATATGGCTCTTCAAACGCAGCCTTTACTTCCACCAAAGACTCTGCAGGAATAGTCTTGGTGACCTCCAGGCTGGCCCAAGCTTCTTCCAATGAACTTGTAGGAACCTCCTTTATTTCAGCAGCGGTCTCCACACAAAGTACTCCAAATTTGGCTCTCTTAAATTTTAACAAAGAAGACATGATAATTGAAAAATAGGTGAGGGAAAGCGTCAAAACTGACAATGTGAATATATTTTATTAATGTTTTTCTGTTTTTGCTTATATACCATCTGGGGCATACACGGCTGAAAACCCCTCTGGTTCCTGAATCAGCCAATGATTTATGTCACATGGTCTATGACATTCAAGTCATCCAACATAGATCTTTACATAAAAGATCACCAACAATTCTCAACCTATGAGAATTGACCTACAATGGGCAGAAGTCACCTGACTCCATTCAACCCAATGTACCAATTTGGCATGGAGCTTCCCCAGCTCTCAGCGCCAAAACCCTGTGGATTGCACATCCCAAACTCAGCTTTCAGTGTTCCAACTGGGAACCAGCTGATCAAACCTGAATTCCTAGGCATCCTTGCCTTTATTTAGTTATTTTTGTGTTTAATGATTTTTGCCTTAAAACTCATTAAACTGCTTTCAAACTTGAACCAGGCGCCCAGCAATTTCCCCAGGCGGCGCCGCGGCGCCTGAGAAAATTTGATAGTGGCGCCTCTCAAATTCATTAGGCGGCGTGGCAGCGCTTCTAACCCAGTAAATTCACCAACACAGCGCTTTTAACCCAAATTCCAGGGGTTTTCTCATGGTTATCTTTAACCAAGCCTCTTGACACAGTCAAGTCAATTCTCTTCTATAATTAAATCCTCATTATCTTATATTAGCTTGTGTTTATTCACTAATCTTCCAATTTAATTGAACTTTTTTGAGACACCTAGTCTCCAAGATTGATCCAGCCAATCTTGCCTCAATTTTTCTAGTTAGCCTAACCTAACTGACCATCCATATTCTGTTCTTTTATTTAACATAGATATACAGTTTCTAGGAAACTTTACCTTAAGAATTCCAACCAAACCTATCTATATGCAATAAACAGCAAAAATAGAATATCTTTATATTTTGGAGAATTTATTTGGCTAAATACTCAACAGTGACTGTAGTACAGTCATATGAAGCATACCCAGTATGGAGATCAGGGATATTGTGCATCACTACAGCATCAGTGTGGAGGAGAGAGCAGGCAGCAGCATAATTTTGCTTGTAGGTTAGTGAGAAAGCTGGAAAGGGGGCCTAAGAGGGCCTGGGGAACAGCACCATTACCATAGGAGTGGAGGGGGCATCAGTGATATCTTCTTCTAGAGGGGAACTAGAAACTTTAGGTTACTTGGGTACTTCGGAAATAAAGGGGGAAGGACCAGAGAATGTACGCAGGAACAGGGTAACTGAGGGGCTTGCACCCCTGTAGTGGACACTGTTGCCCTTTTTGCTTTACAGCACCACAATTATTAGAGATTATAGGGCACAGGACATTTGCCAGAATATATTAATATATGAGGATATGAGTATTATTGTATCAGAAGAACCAGGATTGAGAAGAACCATGATTATTGCCCAGCAATGGCTTCTGATCATGCAGAAGCACTTAAGGATTAGGATAAATGTCAACCAGATTAAGGATAAAATAAAGATGTTTCAAAGATTCATTTTATTGTAAATGATTATTCCTCTTATAACTACTATAAGGGTAATCCCTGGGCTGCTAGCAATATCTTCTTGGACATTCTAACACGCCCCTAATTTGGGTAATTATTAACCTAGGTTTGGCGCTTCTTGCACATCAACCAATAGAATATCTTCATCTTCACCCAGCATAGGTGATCCTTGCTGGTGTGGAACAATTTAGTTACTTCAGGATCACTTCCTGCTTCCTTGGCATACTGTAGATCAATGCTTATTAATGTGACAATTAAGGTAATTTTAGATTATAGGGAATCAAACCCTGTTCCTTGACGCTTGACGTGAAAGTAAGGTGGCGCCCTGGCGCCTAATCCAATTGGTAGGCAGCACTTTGTGTATTTATTAAGTGCTGTGGTGGCAAATCATGTGTCATTAATTGCTGTGATGGTGCTTATCATTGGCTAGTTTAAGGCTCAGGTCAGCAGACTACTGCTGATCCAATTTTCATAGAGTTTAACTACCAATTTATATTATTTGATATCTGCAAACCATGTCCGCAAGCTCTGTCATAATTAGTATCATTGTACTTTTTACAACTAATTTATGGATTTAGTTGTAGAAATTCCAATTCATGGGCTCTGTCATAAATGGTATCATTGCTTCGTCTAAATTCCCAACATATCCCCCCACTTGACCAATCACTACTTTATTTCTTTCTCTGATGAACTCAACCAGCAATACCAACAACCACCAAAGTATGCACCAAGCGTATGACGCTATGATGGCCACCATGGGTGAGGCAGAGCGTAAATGCCTACTGTAAGATGCCCTGCTCTTTGAGGATTGCCTTCCTTAACTGTCTTTGCTCCCGCAAGGACCAATTCCTCAAGCAAGACTGCACCACTACTGTGGCTGGCTCTATCCCTAATTCCGCTCCCAGCTCCAATGCTGGTGACCTGTTTGACAAGATTCCTTGTTCAATGAGCCTCCTTATATTTCCAGTACGCCTCCTGTCTTTGGTCCTTCTGGTGCTTTGTGCCCTTTCTTGCAGTGCTTGTTTTCCTCTGGTGAGCCTCCTGCCACCCCATTGTGGATGCTTTGCGCTTGGTGAAAATCAGATGAGATCCTCATGGACTACCCCAATCTGTTAAGCAAGTTTGGTATTTGTCACCACAAGGAGACCCTGTTCAGTTTTGTGCAAGCCATGCACGCCAATGAGGATGCAATAACTCCTATACGCACCAGTGAGCTTTATCACAGCTGGTATGGCGCCTCCTGCTTGGCTGCTTAGGTACGCCTTGGTCTGCAGTCTGCTTCCTTGGCGCCTGGTCAGATCTCTTCCCAGCACACCCATACTATTTCTATTTGTAACAAGTACATAGATGAGGTGGCTCACATTTGGTCCCTTGAGCTTGAAGCTACCCGGCATTTCATCAGACTCTGGACCTTTCTGTCCAGGCCAACACCAGTTGGCGCTTCTTGGCTACCTTTAAGGCCTTTCTCTTGGCAGTGAACACTGGCAATGCTAGCCTATATCTTCCCTTGGCTGCTGCTGTATGCCACTTTATGTGGTACGCCCCCAATAGCTGCCAGCCTGGCCAGCCAGGGTACAATAGTTGTTGCCTGGAGCACTATTGTGCTCTGGCTTATCAGCTTTGGGTTCCGTTGTTGTTGGCCTACTCCTATATAGAGGACGCCCTGATGAACTGCCTGTCAGTTAGGGCAGCATTTTCTTCTTGTGTTGGTTGGGGTTGTCTTGTGCCTGTGAGCCAGCTCTGCCTCCTGTAATGTAACTGGGCCTCAATGTTGCAAAATCCCAGTTGGCCTGGGCTCAGATGCTTATGATCTTGGCGCATGTGTGTCAATGCCTTGATGACAATTGGTACCTTCTCCCTTCCCACAAGCGCCCAGTTGTGAACATCCAATGCCCCGCAAAGCATCCCTGTTGCACCAACCACCAAGCCACTCCCCCCGCAGCATCCTCCTCCCAGCTGCGCAGAGGCGCCCCTGATCCCAGAGACCACCCCCAATAAGCTTCTCTTTGCAATAAACTTGTTTTGCTCCATATTGTCAAAACTGCAGGCTCAACCCACCAGCAAGGTTCCAACCAAGCAGGTTTGTGACCCACAATCTAACTATCTAGTTACCCAAAGCCAAACCAAGAAGTCAACTCAAATTACCAAATCCAACAAGATGAACAGATAAGGATCCTACACGGTTGATGGCTTGTTTTAGTGCTTGACTTATTAACAGGATCAAGCCACCCCCTTACCCATCCAACCGTGTGACCTGCACTCATGTTCCTACTAACCATGGATTCATTACCACTATATAATACTCATCTCTCAATAAAGAATATTATCTAGTTTCTAAATATTTTCCCCCTGTAACTCTGCTAAAACAGCACAGTTACAACATTGGTAGCACAAGTAGGTTCTCCATCCTACCTTATCTTGAAAAAATCCGCCTGTTGCCGGCACACACTGCAGCCAACAAATACTCAATAGAATTATGTCTGGCCTTCCGCCCAAGTGGACCCTGTACACTCCTGGTACTGCGCTACCCAATGGCTTTGTCCTGTACCAGAATACGGTGATCCCGCTACCCACTTTCAATGCCATGTCTGCACAAGGTTTCTTTCAGGCGCCCACGTCCATGCTGCAACCAACTGACAAGAATGCCATGCCAGCCTATGTATCCCAGAGACTTTGAAGCGCCGCCTTGGAACCTTTTACAGGAGCCAACAACAACAACGCTGTCGTCTGGATTCAGTCTGCGCAAAGCAAGCTAACTCAGATGGAATGCCCACAGAAATTCTGGATTGCGGAGATCTCCATCCGGCTCACGCATGACGCTGATAACTGGTGCAACAAGTGGTACAAGGAACACACCAAGAAGAACTGGGACACATTCAAGCAGGACTTCTTGGCGAGATTCGTGCTAAAGGATACAGCACTCATGATTATTTGACAAGTAAAGAACCTGACCCAGACAGCCGCCGGAAAGTGAGCACTCACGCCTACAAGGAACTTTGTCTACGTGCACCTGCTGGCATGGTCTTTGACAACCCAGCCACACATCTCATGTACTATGATGCTCTCAAGTTGTACGTGATGATACATGTAAACCTGGACCAAGTAATCAACCTGCTAGCCTATACTGCAAAGCCAAGAAGGCAGAACAAACCTCCAACGCTCTCCACAAGGCACAGACAGGAAAGAGAGAGAGACCCAAGGACTCACATACAAGCAGACGTTCCAACAGACCACCTCCTGGCAACACAATGGCAACGCCAACCACAAATCCCCTGGTTCAAATGGACACAGGAATGGGAATAATGGCCAATCAAACAGGACCCAGTTCCCTGTGGCAACTACTCAAGACAATCAAGACAAAGGGAAAGCCCAGGGAGAGCATTAAGCAAGCCAAGCTCTCCCCAGACTACCCCTGACTTGCCCAATAATGAGTATTGCCCAGAGAACATGGACCAATGACCAATGGTTTAAGTACCCTCAGAGGACCCAGTACTATACACCACCGCCAGACACCCAAATAAACTGATGTCCTATCATTTCTGCTTTTGCAGTTACACAGGTTCCGCACACCTGGACTCAGGTGCAGATCAAACCCTGGTCAATATTAGCTTTGTTGACAAGTTCAAGTTAGCTACTAACCCTATGTGTATTAAAAACATAGTTTTAGCTGATGAACATCACATAGCCGTGACATGGGAAACTGCCCCCTTCTCTGTGATGCTAGAAAACCTGCACTCCACCATCCAGGGCACTGTCATTGACTTTCCCAAGTTTGACATTGTACTAGGGCTTGATTGGTTACAAAAAAACAACCCCCATGTGGACTGGAAACCTCAGTACTGACCATCAAACGTGAAGGAGTCAACCACCAGATCTACCCTGACTTTGTGGATCAACTCCTGTGCAACCATGTCTTTTAACGCATCACTGAGACCTCGGACAAAAAGGAGAATCTCAAGAAAATTGACTGGGACTCTTGCCAATACAAGATTATCCATTTCAAGGATCACCAGGATACCACCACACCACAGGATTGCAACATTGTAGCTCAACACCCAGAAATCTTCAAAGAAGCTCTACCTGGGCTACCACCTAAGAAACACATCCAACATTCCATTCAACTCAAAGGACCAGCCCCTAAGGCACGTCTCATCTACCGCCTCACTCCTAATGAGGACAATGCCCTTTGCGCTTACCTCAAGGAGGCACTGGAAAAAGGACTTATCCGCCCCTCACAGTCTCCTTTTGGCGCTGTAGTATTCTTTGTAGCAAAGAAGGACAGTGTACTGCGCCTAGTCACAGACTACTGAGCCCTTAACAAAGTCACCATCAAGAATTGTTATCCACTACCACTCATTGACAACCTCTTTAATTTCCTTGGTGGCGCACAGTCTTCTCCAAGATTGAACTCACAGCCAGCTATAACCAGATTTGAATCAAAGAAGAGGACATCCCCAAAATGGCCTTCTGCACCAAATACGGCTTGTACAAGTGCGTGGTGCTTAACTTTGGCATGACCAACGCACTGTCAACCTTTGTAACCTTCATGAATGAAGTCTTTGCCCCACACATTGGAAAATGTGCCCTGGTCTACTTGGATGACATCATTGTTTACAGCCTGTCAGTTGAACAATATCATTTAGATCTGAAAGCAGTCTTTGCCACCCTAGAACAACATAAGCTACTAGCCAAACCTTTCAAATGCCAGTTCTTCCGCAAACAACCACCCTTCTTGAGAACATAGTTTCAAAAGACGGCATTAAACCTGACAACCAAAAGATCCAGGCCATCTACAAGATGCCACTACCTAAGGACAAGTCAGAACTTTGTACCTTCCTAGGGATAGTGGCTTACGTGCAAGGTTTCATACCCAATTGTGGTCTACTGATTGCACTGCTGTCCGCCATAACTGGAACCAAATCCAAGTTTGTGTGGACTCCCCAGCGCAACCTCTGTTTCCAACGTCTTAAGGAGAAACTCACAACGGCGCCCATCCTCTATTATCTCAAATGTGATGGAGAATATCAACTGGAAACAGACGCCTCTGATGCATCCATTGGCTGAGTAGTTTGGATTAAGAATGACGCTGGTGATTTCCTTCCCAAGGCCTACAAGTCACACAAGCTGATAGACAGTGAGTGCCGCTACCCAATAAATGACAAGGAACTATTGGCTTTGTACACTGCCTGGTTAAATGGTGTTGCTATCTGAAGTGCCAAGAGGAGTTCACCGCCTTGACAGATCACAAGCAACTCATTTACTTCAAGACTCAGGCAAACCTATCCTGCAGACAAGCCAAATGGATGGAGCTCTTGGAGAGGTTCAACATGCTCATCCAGTATAAACCTGGAGCCAAGCTTGCCTTGGCAGATGCTCTTTCCTGCCTGTATATCCGCACCTCAAGAGGAGAAAATGGGCTCAATCCAGACTGGCCTCTCTTAGTGCTACAGAAAAAAGACAAAGGCTTTCCCCTTGGCACAACCAACATAACAAAAGAAACAGTCATCAAGAATAAGCACCTGTTTGCTGACGTATACAGGACCTTACACAGAAAGATGTCTAATGGCACAACCATTCCCTACATCCCACACACCAAAGAGTAGACACCATTTTGCGTTACCATCAAGACCTCAGCCATACCAAGAGCTGAAACCTCTACAAGTTCCTTAAACATAAAGCCTGGTGGCCAACCTTGTACTGCAACGTCCAAGAAGTGCTGGAACAATGTGAAGTATGCAAAAAGTTTGCCAAAAGCAAAACCCCACCAAAGTCAGTACTCCCCATCTGCACACAATTACCTTTCAAGGTATGGGCTCTCAACATTGTTGGCCCCATGCCAGGGAAACACAATGACAAGAAGTACATCATCACCACCATTGACTTTGCGGCACGTTGGCCAGTAGCCCAAGCAGTAAAATCTCACACAGGCAACAACATACAATGATTCATTGGCAAAGAGATAATCAGCAAGTTTGGAAAGCCAGAACTCCTGATAACCAATGGGGAAAAAGAATTAACCCCTAAAAACACCAATGTATACCTTGCAAAGAATGGGGTCAAACACACCGTAACAATGCCATACCACCCACAGGCCAATGGGCGTGTAGAAAGGCTTAATGGTAGCATTGTGCAAGCCTTAGCCAAACTCACCGCCAGCAAACCTGAGGACTGGCATAAGCAGCTATTGACTGCGCTACTTGTGTGTCAAACCAGGATTAAAGATCCACCGGGAAAGGCCTGTTTGAACTGGTATACAGCACTTAGCCAAATATCATTCAAGCATTAACAGGATCTTAGCTGGAAATCCCAAGAAAAGTTCCCCCACGCTCAGATCCCCATGTTTCAGAAGCAAAAAAAGGACAAGCAGAGAAAGAGGAAGAGTGTTTGCAGAAGACTGTTGTACCCATTCATCACAGACATGAAGTCAGGGATGAAGTGTGGGTCATGAACGTTAATAAGAGCAAGCTACAGCCCAAGAAAGTGGGGCCAGCAATCATCCTAAAGGTAAAAAACAATAACACTTACCTTGTGCAAGGACTTGGAAAACACAAGCAGGACAAAGTCCTCCACCATGATTGACTCAGGCCTTTCAAAGCACAACAAAAGCAACGCAAAGCAGCTTTACCTGCCACCAAACAACAGCTAGTCCATTATGGCGCTCAGGCTCCTGACAACCTCCCTGACAACGTACCACCAGAGGAGGCCGACTTTCAGCAGGGGGGTGTCATAACTGAAGGCTCAACCTGCCAGCAAGGTTCCAATCAAGCGGGTTTGTGACCTGTAATCCAACTATCTAGTTACCCAAAGCCAAACCAAGAAGTCAACTAAAATTACCAAATCCAAAAAGATGAACAGATAAGGATCCTACAGTGGATGGCTTGTTTTAGCGCTTGACTCATTAACAGGATCAAGCCACCCCCTTACCCATCCAACCGTGTGACCTGCACTTATGTTCCTACTAACCATGGATTCACTACCACTATATAATACTTATCTCTCAATAAAGAATATTATCTAGTTTTTAAATATTTTTCCCCTTGTAACTCTGCTAAAACAGCACAGTTACAACAATGTTCTTTTTTATTACATTTTTAATTTTTATCTTTTTGTTCATTCTTTGTTTTTATTATCTTTTAAATATTTTTAATTTCTTTTTCCTATTTTTTTTCTTTTGAATCTTTCTTGGAGATATGGCGCTCAATCTGTTGACTGAACACCCAGTCTTTTTATTTATAATTGTTTGCCTGTTTGGGTCTTGCCAAAGACCTCACAGGTCTGGCCCCCAGGAATTTAACTTAGAGTTATTCTTTTGAAGTAACATATTGCTCCCCTTTTGAGAGGAGGCTTACATAAAGTGGTGTTACTATCAGTTGCGCCTAGAAAACTCCTGTATGACTCATGGTCCTGGTGAGATTTCTGTTGACGCCAGAGTAAGCAACTAGTCAACTGTTTTCAATGTAGAGGTGGCCAGCGCTGCTCACGTCTTTTTGAGTGTGGGGTGTCCTTTGAATCCTTTTCTTCTTAGGCCCTTTAATCCAGCAAAGGTGGCTGTACAGTTTGAACCTGTGAACACATTTGTTTGCTTCCGTAATATCAAGTGTGCTTTGAGCGCAACCAAGCAGCAAGGTAGGTGTAACAAATTGCTGCTCAAAGCGCTTCCATGAACTGATGTAGACCTTTAGCACTCCCGTACAGCAGGGTTGGTGTAACAACCTGTTGTTTGGTAATGCTTCAATCAACAATACATGCATTAAGCGCGCCCATACAGCAGGGTTGGTGTAACAACCTGTTGCTTGGTAGCGCTTCACTGAAACAATGTAGATCTTTAGCGCGCCCATACAACAGGGTTGGTGTAACAACCTGTTTCTTGGTAGCTCTTCAAGCATTTTTACAAGGGCTTCAAATGTATTCTTTTACTCTAGTTACGTAAACTTTTAGACCTGTACCACAGCGTGAACTGAGAACCTGAACTGATGTCTTCCCATTGGCGTTATGTGTTGCTTCCTATGATGCTGGTCTCCATTACGCTCTGATGTTCTGCCTGTGGTTACTAGCAATTTTCAATTGACTCCTTCTTCTACAGGCAAATGTGTGCCCCCTGTAGTGAGCACCATTGTTGCGCTTTTTGCATTTTAGCACAACAATTATTAGATATTATAGGGCACAGGACATTTGCCAGAATATAGTCATATGTGAGGATATGAGTAGTATTGTATCAGAAGAGCCAGGATTGAACGGAACCATGATTATTGCCCAGCAATGGCTTCTGATTGCGCAGAAGCACTTAAGGATTAGGATAAAGATCAACCAGAGCAAGGATAAAATAAGATGGTTCAAAGATGATTTTATTGTAAATAATTAATTCCTCTTATACCTTCTACAAGGGTAATCCCTGGACTGCTAGCAATATCTTTTAGGACATTCTAACACGCCCCTAATATGGGTAATTATTAATCTAGGTTTGGCGCTTCTTGCACATCAACTAATAGAATATCTTCATCTTCACCCAGCACAGGTGATACTTGCTAGTGTGGAATAATTTGGTTACTTCAGGATCACTTCCTGCTTCCTTGGCATCTACAAGCTTGATGCTTATTAATGTGACAGTTATGGGAATTTGAGATTATGGGGAATCAAACCCAGCGCCTTGGCGCTTGACGTAAAAGTAAGGCGGCGCTGTGGTGCCTGCAATTATTTTCAGTTGGCACAGCGGCACTTGATGTAAAAGTAGTTTGGCGCCTTGGTGCCTAATCCAATTGCTAGGTGGTGCTTTGTATATTTATTAAGTGCCGTGGCAGCAAATTATGTGTCATTAATTGCCGCAGCAGTACTCATCATTGGCTAGTTTAAGGCTCAGGTCAGCAGACTAATACTAATCCAATTAGCATATAATGCAAACTACCAATTTATATTATTTAGTAGCTGCAAACCATGTTGATGAGCTCTGTCATAATTAGTATCATTGTATTTTGTACTACTAATTTATGGATTTGGTTATAGCAATCCCAATCTGTGGGCTCTGTCATAATTGGAATCATTGCTTGGTCAAAATTCCCAACACATGTGAAAGTTGCTTTCTTGTTGAACTTGGGGAGATTTGTTGGTTTAAAGTTCTGAATCACAGAAGAAGTACTATAGTTGTAACTTCTTCTGGGCTGAGGGGAGATATTCCTATAGTTCAAGGTGCAGAATTGTGCTTTGGACTGCATGTCTCTAGCGTTGTTACTGGTCCAAGATGTTGTAGTTGCATCCCCAGGTAAAGGTGTCTTGCTACTGTCCAGTACTGGTTCAGCCACATAGACCTTCTGCATTTTCCAGCCTATATTGTCCTTGTTGCTTTCATAGCTATGAAAAGAGCTACAATCTTCAGACAGCGCCTGGCTGTTTGTAGAGAAGGCACTTGGGCTTCTTCTGGAAGTGGTCTGTGATTCTGGCTCCAACTTTGCCTGGTGTGGGTACAACTTGAGTAGTTGCACCACTTGACCTTGAAACAGCTGAATATTGCTGTGTTTCAACTGTACATCTTATGCCAGATCTTTAATTGTCCAATTGGCTGTGTAGTTTGTCTTCAAGCTTCTCAATGCAAGATTCCTGTTTTCTTAACAACACATTGTTCTTTTCCTGTGCAGCCTGTTGGCTACTACCTAATCTTTCCAGATTGTTGTGGTTCTCTTCTGTGTGATTGTGGTTGTGGTCAATACGCTTCACAAGCTTAAAAAGTTTCATATAAAAATGACTACAATCAGAGATGATTGTCAAAGGCCTTTTGTCAATCTCACTAACATGCTTGGATAGCTCCTCCATGTCCTGCTGGACAATAGCAGTGGCTTCCTTGTTAGCCTTTGTAGAAGGCCCATCCTCAATCATTCTCACTGAACAACAGAGTGGCTCAACCTCACTGTATAGGTAGCAAAAGGTAGCTTCTGCTCCCTTGATGTGATGGGTTACTGTGAAAAGCCAATTGTTGTCCACTCCTTTGTGCTCTAGCATATTCCCAAGCATTGTGGCCTCATAATTAGTCAGGCGTTCCTTGAGCTGTGCAGATTAAGTAGCAGTGTAGTTCTGGTGTCCAGCCAAACTGTTGATCTGATGACTGATGTGTAGTACACGCCATTTCAAAAACAGCATCTTGATTTATGCTATCTTGAATTTAGTTTGAGGTGGCGTTTTTTCGTTAGTGATTTTGAATCACAAAAAAATAAAATATAAAATAAAATACTTAAAATTTACATGCAGCAGTTTTAAAAGCTATGGCAACAACCAAAAATACTTCAAATTTAAAAAAATGATTTCAGATTTAAACAAAATCCAAGTTGCTCAAGATTCAGGATTCAAATAATTTAAATATTTTTGATTAATAAATGAACTGTCAAACAAAAAACTAAATTTCACTAGCCCATTATATAAAATTATATCAACCATCAAGTGGTGTGGTTCAAACCACAAACAAAATGAACTGACGCAACAAAGGAAATGGATGGATGCTGTCACGGAGTATATTATAATCCAATCAGGATTCATATGAGGCACCAACAGAAGGACTAAGATGAAACAAAATTTGAGCAATCTAGAAGCAAGATTCCACAAGCACAAAACAAAATGAACTTACACAAGATGTGTAGTATGAGCAGCCTAAAATAAAAAACTATCAATTTAACAGCCAATCAACAGCTATCTAATTTAGGAACAGAGGCATTTTATTCATTTTTGTGGATCCTGATTTGTATGGAATAATTTAGAGAACCTCACAAATGGGGACTTGAGATTACAATAAAAATAAACCATTAAATTTTAAAATTTCTGCTTTTAGTGATTTTATCCTAGGTTTTTACAATGGTTTTTACTAGCAACATCTTCAACGGCACAAGCAGCCAAACCAGCAGCAGCCAAGCCAGCTTCAATGGAGGCAAGGCTCAGAACGTGGAGGCACCTGTTTACACCCAAGCCTTTGAGGCAAGTAACAAGGAAGCTGATCTGTACCTGATCCCCAAACCATATGGCTTTGACTTGTTTGAGAGTCACTTAGCGTCTAGCTCTGCCCCTGCCCCTTCTCCCATACCCACCCCCACACAAGCTGCCCATCAACTAACCAATCAGGATAGCAACCTTAGTTTGGAACAACTTCTTGGCATCAACCAACCTGCCCCCATCAGCCAATCAGGCTTCAGGTTCAGCTCCCAGGGCCCAAACAACAAATCATCACTGCCCAAATTCTTCAGGAAATTGTGTCACTGAGCCTGCAGGGTCTGGCCTGGGATCAGATTGCAACCCAATTGCAATTTACCTGAGCCACGTCAATGTGGGAATTTAATAACCTAATGAGCAAGGGAAACCTGGTTGGGACAGCCAAGAAGCCCAAGAAGGCCTCAGATCAGCAAGGACTACCCAATAATGCTTGATCTCTTACAGCAGGATCCTAAGCTTCCTCTAACCCAGGTCCAGAAGCAACTTACGCACCATGGCATTTGGTTGTATGATCACATGGTGCAGCTCTGGATGTATGGAAAGGTGGCGTCAATCCAGGCTCTTAAAAATGTTGCCAGCAACTAATGGGATGGTAGCAAGGATTCCTCATACAATCCTATAATTAAGTCCACCCTGTTATGATGCCTGACAAGTTTATCAGAGGATGTCATGTCCATCTCTTGTTACAAATTGTCCACTGCTTTTGACAAGTTTTGTGAGCAAGGAAAAACCGTCACCAAAAAGGGAAGTTATAAGGTCAAGAGGGGTACTTTTATTGGTGTGTTTCTGGCTGTTTTGGTCAGGGTTCTGTCTAATATTGGAAAAACCCTGATTTCACATGATAAGGAGCGCCTTTTGGGGAAGCTTTGAATATGAAATTAAGAAGAGAAGAAGTATATTTTATTGAATAATACTTTAGACTTATATACCTTTAGCTGTGGCGGTGATTTTAGTTAGATCAAACCCAGGGGCTGGTCATGTTGGGATGGGTTCAAGTTGCTGGATACCTGGACAGTCATGTAATATTGGTTTTTTTGACTTTTTGGTATGTCAAATGGTATATTAGAAAGGAACCAAATAAGGCAATGACTGGATGTTAAGTGTGATGGCAGTAGACAGAATACTTGTACATCCAGACCCTCAACACACCCCTCCCTTAAGGGGTTACTTTGGTACATCAGGAGGAAGCTTGTCTTGACGGCTGCCGCCTGATGTTCCTGGAGTTGTTTACTAGTGGGCACCAACTGGGTTGAGTGTTCTCCTTTGCTAGGGCGGAGGCAAGATCTGTGGTACTTCTTGGTGGTGGGCTCTTTAGCGCCCTGGAACTTAACCAGGTAGGTGTTCCTGTCTGGTTGGTATTTGATGATTCTTCCTGGTCCTCTGTGTACTGAGTCTAGCTTCTTCCTGTCCTCAGCTAGGACCCAGACAGTGGAATTGATGGAAAGTGGGTCTTTCCTTGAGGTTACCTTTTGGGTTTTGAGCCTCTTTGTTTCTGTCAGTTTGGCTTTGAGGCATATGTGTTGTAGAGCTGGTGTTTGTTCTACTATGGAAGGTTTCCCCAGGGGGATCTTTACATACAGTTGATTGTTGTGGGTGACTATTTCTGGTTTTTACCCGTATGTTAGTTCAAACAGGGAGTAGCCTGTCCCTTGATTGGTACAAACCCAAGATACTAATAATGCATGTTTCACGTAAAGTGGCCATGTGTCTTTGGCTTTGCCATCCATTATTTTCTCAAGGGTTCTTATAAGGCTGCCATTCAGGCATTCAACTTTGCTGTTGGCCTGTGGCTTGTAGGGTGAGGTTGTGGAATGCTTGATGTTCTTTGTTTTTAGGTTGTTGTTTACTATGTGGCCTGCTAACTCTTTTTCTCCATCTGTTATGATGTAGTCTGGAGTGCTTTAGTCTGCTATGATTGCCTTGCTAATGAATTGGTTTATTCTTTACGCTTTGTGGTCTTTTGTTGCCCAGCAGATAGGCCATTGTGTGGCAAAGTTGATGGCTACAATTATGAAATGTTGATTTGTCTTGGTTTCTGGGAAGAGTCCCACTACGTCCAGTCCCCAAACCTTAAATGGTTCAGGGTTGGGTACTGGGTTAACTGTTGGCTTCAGGGCCTTGGTGCTGGCGTATTTTTCACACAGTGTGCACTTTTTTAGAACATCAGTTATGTCTTGCTTTAGGTTGGGCCACCATACTATCTCTTTTAATGTGGGATATAGTTTTTTAGCTTTTGTGTGTCCTAGCAGACAGTGGTGTCTTAAAATAGTATCAACTCTTTGCGACGTGGAATATAGGGAATGTGTTTGTCCTTGATGATTTGATATACTGTGCCATTTGATATGTGGAAATTTTTCATTCCTTACTAGCATATCATGGATTAGTTGGTGTGTGGAGGAATCCTTTCCTTTTGTCTTGTACTCAGTGTTGTATAGATTGGGCCAGTCAGGGTCCAGGTGGTCAGGGTGATTCTTCCTTGGCTGATATAGCCTAGAGAGAGCATCAGCCGTGACCAGCTCTGCCCCCTTTTTATATTGGATGTCCAGGTTAAGCTGTTCAAGCAAGGACATCCATTTGGCTTGGCGCCGTGCAAGTGAGCTCTGAGTTTGAAATAGATTAAGGATTTGTGATCAGTTAGCTCTCAGACGTTTAAATGCTCTTCTAGACAATATCTCCATTTCTTGCATACATGGTATATTGCTAGCAATTCTTTGCTATGTATTGGGTAACTTTGCTCAGTGTTTGTTATTTTTCTGCTTTTGTAACATACTGGCAGGAAATCTTGCTGCCCTGGCTGGCAGATGCGTAGGGCTGCGTCAATGGCGGTGTCACTAGCATCTGATTCAAGCTTGTAGCACACATAGTTATTAGGGTATTACAAGATTGGTGCTTCAATTAAAGCTTGTTTCAATAGTTGGAAAATCTTGTTGCATTCTGGAGTCCAGATGAATTTCTTTTTGGCATTACCTTTGGTTAGGTCATTGATTGGTGCAGTGAGCTTTCTGCAGTCTTTGATATATTTCTGTAGGTAAGCTACCATTCCGGGAAAGATTCTTACTTGTTTCACAGAGGTGGAGTGTTGCATATTATTTATGTCTTTTATTTTATCTGGGTATGCTTTAATGCCACTTTTGGAGAAAATGTGGCCCAAGAACAAGAGTTCATTTTCCTTAAATTGGCACTTACCAGGCTTGGCATACAGTTTGTGCTTTGCAAGTGAATTGATTGTCTTGCAGACATGTGTGAGGTGTTCCTATTTTGTTTTGGAAAATATAATGATGTTGTCAGGGTAGCATAATGTGTTTGAGAGTCTGTTTAGGGCTGGTTCATCATGGTGAAAATGTTGCTGGGGCGTTTGTCATCCCAAAATTCATTACTTTACAATCAAACAATCCAAATTACGTGCTGAACGAGGTCTTTGGTATGTCTTTCTCTTTAACTTTGACTTGGTTATACCAGATGTGAGGTCAATCTTTGAGAAATTTTTTGCGCCAGAGAGTCTTGCAAATAGGTTTTCTATGAGGGGAAGGGGTATTTATTTTTTACTTTACTTGCATTTAGTGCTCTGTATTAAGTAACTAAGTAAATTGATCCTTCTTTTTTCTTTACAAAGAAAACTGCTGCCCCCCACAGGGATTCAGACGGGCAAATGAATCCTTTGGCTAGATTGCCCTTGATGTGGTCTTTAAGTGTTTGGGTCTCCATGGGGGAGAGTCTGTATAGGGGTGCTGGTTTAGGCATAGCTTTGCATAGGTTGATGTCATTCTTGACCTCCCGCTTGGGGGGTAACTCTGTGAGTTCTTCTTTGAATACATGAGTGTATTTGTTTAGAAGTGCTGTAAGTTCTGGGCATTGGATCTTTTGTGTTTATGTGTTAGTGAATTTGGTGTACCTCATTATGTGGAGGGTACTGTCTTTGGTTAGATGTTCTGAGTTTTCTTGATTTATGACTTGGAAAAATACTGTGTCTCTTAGGATGAGATCATTAGGTTCTTTGAGAATGTTGAAATTGACTCAATTGTGTTTTATTGTCATGGTTTTTGTTTTCCAACATACGCTGGGATTCAGTCAGGTAAACCAGTCCATGCCTGCTACAATGTCATAGTTTATGTTGTTCATGACAAGTCCTTTGATGGACGTTTGTATGCCTTGGAGGTCAATTCTGAAGGGAGTTGCTTTGCCTTCAAGTAGAACCTTAGATTTTTCTGCCATTCTGGCATATTTGAAGTTGGATTTGACAAATTGTATCTTATATTTAGTTACGTTAGTTTGCTAACCATGGTGTGTTGTGAACCAGAGTCAAGTAAAATTTTATGGGTATGAGATTTGTAAGTGCATGGGTAGACAAGAAGTTGTGAGCAATCTTTAATTTTTAAGTACATAAAAATGGGGGATTGCGGGACACGTGAGATGTGAGCAGCAATGTTTGTGCCTTGGTACTTTATCTTATCATTTTAGGGGGAGACAGGGGCACTTAAGCCTGTTCCTCCTCCTCTTTTCCATGTTCCTCTATTTTGAGTCCTTTGAGGTCAGAGAGTGTAGGGTCAAACTCATAGCTGGTTATATTTTGGCATTGTTAACTTTGCCAGTGTCCTCTTTTTTGGGACAGGAGCAGTTTGCGCTTTGGCTACAATTGCCATTATTAAGATTGGAGTTGTTGTTGCTATTATTGGTGTTTTGGCGCTTGTTGCCATTAGAGTTGTCTCTGCCATTGTTTTTGAGGAGCAGTTGCCATTGTGTGCAGCATATTCCATGTTTGCACATTTTTCTGCACGCTTGGCTTCTGCAATGAGCGCAGATATGGAGGTGTTTACCTCTGGGCAGATGAGGGCAGCAACAGAGAGTTTCATTCTATTAATGAATGTGGCTCTAGTGTGTACTGTGACCGTACAACAGTCACTGTTGAGTATTTAGCCAAATAAATGCTCCAAAATATAAAAAATTCTGTTTTGCTGTTTATTGCATATAGATAGGTTTGATTGGAATTCTTAAGGTAAAGGTTCCTAGAAACTGGACATCTATGTTTAATAAAAGAACAGAATATGGATGGTCAGTTAGGTTAGGCTAACTAGAAAAATTGAGGCAAGATTGGCCAAATCAATCTTGGAGACTAGGCGTCTCAAAAACAGTTTAATTAATCAGGAAGATTAATTAATAAATACATGCTAATATAATTAATGAGGATTTAATTATAGTAGTTAATGGCCTTGACTGTGTCAATAAGTTTGGTTAAGGTTAACCATAAGAAAACCTCCAAATTTTAAATTAAAAGCGCTGCTTTGGCAAATTCATTGGGTTAGAAGCAATGCCTAATGGATTTGAGAAGTGCCAAGGCGCCGCCTGGGAAAACTACTAGGCGCCGCAGTGGCGCTTGGTTTGAGTTTTGAAGCATTTTAATGGGTTTTAAGGCAAAAAATCATTAAATGCAAAATAACTAAATAAAGACAAGTATGCCTAGGAATTCAGGTTTGATCAGCTGGTTCCCAGTTGGAACACTGATAGCTGAGTCTTGGGATGTTTAATCCACAGGGTTTTGGCGTCGGGAGCTGGGGAAGCTCCATGTTAAATTGGTTCATTGAGATGAATACCGTCAGGTGACTCCTTCTCATTGTAGGTTAATTCTTATAGGTTAGGAATTTTTGGTGATCTTTTAGGTAAAGATCTATGTTAAAGAACTCAAATGCCATAGACTATGTGATGTAAATCATAGTTTAATTCAGGAAACAGAGGTGTTTTTAGCTGTATATGCCCTGAATGGTATATAAGCAAAAAAAGTTAAAAATTAATAAACATTCACATTGTCAATTTTGACGCTTTCCCTCACCTATTTTTCAATTATTATGTCTTCTTTGTTAAAATTTGAAAGGGCCAAATTTGGAGTACTTTGTGTGAAGACCACCGCTGAAAGGAAGGAGGTTCCTACAAGCTCATTGGAGGAAGCTTGGGCAAGCTTGGAGGTCACCAAGACTGTTCCTGAGGAGCCTTTGGTGGAAGTAAAAGCTGTATTCAAAGAGTTAAATTACAATTACTTTGAAAAAGAGGTGACTTCCGCCCAAGGAAACCAAATCTATACATGTGATGCTTTGGACCTTTTAGTAGGGTGGAACAAAATCTTGCAACAAGTAAAAGAAATGGCAAACCGTGAAATTGAGGCTTTAAGAGCAAGAGATGAAAAAAGCGTTGATTACATGGCTTGTTGGCAGGATGACAACAAAGTGTTGTCCCATAAAATTGCCTCCCTGGAGACAAAGCTCCTCAAAGCTTTGTCACAGGAAGGTAATGGCAATAAGAGTCAAGGGCAGGATAATGGTAGGATGGACTGGTTAGGCCTGGATCTGTCACATGTATGTTGTCAGCATGTGCTGGGTTTTAGATTTTACAGTGTATTTCTTCAAACTCATTGTCATAAGCTGTGATAGTGGTCTTTCTGAGGAAGATCACTGAGCTGTATTGCAATGTCTTGGAGAGATTCAGTGACACATAAATTGTGGGTGAGGTTGGCTTTGAACTCTTCCCAGTTGTCAATCTGGTTGCCGGTTTGTGAGCCAACCCAGGTGGCAAACCAGTTAGCTGCGGCCTTGTATAGGCGCTTGCTGGCTTCTTGGACCCATTTTTTGTGGGGAATGTGGCTGGCGTGGAGTTTTGCGGCTGAGTGGTCTAGCCAGTTGATGACATTTTCTTTGTTTTTACCAAAGAACTTGTCAATAACAATGTACTTGGTGTTGGTAACTTTGCCTGTGATAGGCAGTTGTGTGTTTTTTTGTGGTAGGAGAGAGTGACTGTATTGAATCATATTGACACATGCTTTGGGCATAACCAGTCCTTCAAATACAGTGCATCCACTAGAAATATCTTCATTGATGTTGTGGGCGCAGAAGTACGTTTTCCAGGTGTCCTGGGATCTGGCCTGTTTGAGTACGTGAGAAAAGTTGGGCAGGTGCTGTTCAGTCAGTTTCTCTTTCATTTTTGTGGTCAAAAACCGTAGCTGCTACCAATGTTAAGGAGCGCCTTTTGGGGAAGCTTTAAATATGGAATTAAGAAGAGAAGAAGTATATTTTATTGAATAATACTTTAGACTTATATAACTTTAGCTGTGGCGGTAATTTTAGTCAGATCAAACCCAGGGGCTGGTCATGTGTGAGATGGGTTTGAGTTACTGAATACCTGGACAGTCATGTGGTATTGGTTTTTTGCTATTTCTGGTATGTCATATGGTATATTGAAAAGGGGCCAAATTGGGCAATTACTGGATGTTAAGTGTGATGGCATTAGCCAGAATACTTGTACATCCAGGTTCAAACACACCAATGAATACAAGTACGGCCACATCTTTGGTATATTGCTTGTTTCTAGGATAGCTTGAATTCCACTCATTGGGTTTTCTTGATCCACTAGATGAAGGTTAGCTCCACTGCTCTTGAGTCCATCCAAGGATACAGGCACCAGGCCTCCCTGTACCCAGGTGGCCACGCTGATATCTATCTGGCTGATGTTGTGCTCTTTAATATTGGAGATAAACTCCAGGAGCGCCGCTCTCAGGCTTTCAACAATCTTTATCTTGGGGTCTTTGACCATGATTCTCTCTTTGGTCACCAAATGGTGGATAATTTGTTTTTGCAGATGGTTTTCCATGTGAACATGGGCATTCAATCATGAAAAGACAAGCACCTCCCAACCTGTGCCATAGTCACCTACCAGCTAATCAAGGCAATGTTCAAATAGTATTACAATCAGCTATATATGGTGGCCATCACATGCAATCCTTTTGCCTCTACCCTGCCACTAGCACCCCCCACCTGCCAGCCCCTCCCACCCAATTCCAGACCCCCCAGATTAGCACTGCCTCTATGCCTTCCTTCCTGTGCTATTCTGCCTATTTGCATCACTGTGACAATCCACATGGAAGCGGTTTTGCAGGCAAGGGTTGATTTGACTTCAAATAAGACACAATGTTGAGAATTGATTGTGTGCTGTGGTTTTGAGACATGTACAGGCATAGTAGAGAGCATTAGCTACTAGGGAAGTTAAGGTCTGCCTAGTGGTAACAACGGACTACTAGAGGCAAGTGATAAACCAGCCCAGCAGGAACCATTGTCTGCTAGGGGCTGGTTAGTTGTTCTCATTCAGCAGGGACCATTAGCTGCTTGGGGTGGGGAATGGAGGACCCTGACAGGTAACATGGGCTGCCAGGGAGGGGAAGAGCTTTGAGAGCTCTACGTATCCTTGTGCGCCTACTGGAAGTCTGTGGGCAAGCACTTTACCTAACATACTTTTAGGGTGTCCTTTTCTATTCCCCTATGAGAGATTTGGGGAGGTCTCAAAGTGATCATTGGAGGGCGTGGATATGCTCAGAGGTGTCACCAGGGTAGTTGCTTGGGAAGGCAGCTACAGAACTTGGTGCAATCAGGCCTTTGGGAAGTAAAGTTGATTACTTTGCAGCTGTAAGCTCAGACTTAATCACTTGGTTGATTAAAGACAATTGCACAGATATGAGGATTGTCTGTGGTTGAATGGCCTAGGTGGAGGACATTTGTAAGGGGCCCAGCCATGCGCCAGTAGCCCTGTAGACTTATTGCCTGAGTCTGAGGTATTTTTATTACGGGCTGATCATAGGACCAGGGCGGTTTGGGATCTACAATGAAGACTATTAAGAAGTATTGTATAATCACAGCAAAGACTAGTTGAGGGACTGGGAGATCATTGAAGGATTTGAACCAGGGCGTTTCATTGTGAGGAATGGAACCTAGGTGGTATATTGTGAGAACTGGATTGTGTGCTTGAGTGGAAGGACTTGCCTAAACTGATTGCTGACTAGAATGGACAACAAGGATGGAAAGGACTGTTGATGGTTAAGGAAGGACCAGAAAATGTTGTTAAATAACTGGCTGAAGAACCAGAAGATCATGGTGCAGGACTAGCTAAGGAACTAGAAGATGGCTTAGAAGGACCAGCTGGAATAAATACAGGAGTTAGAATGCTGGCTTTGGTTTCTTAAGAGAGGAAATAATAAGAAAGAAGCAGTTAAATAATGATTTTATGCTGCTAAAAATATGATATAAATATTCTATTAATTATTATATGATTAAAAGAGAATAAAACAAGAAATATTTTACAGGTATTAAACTGTAATTTATTAAAGAGCTAATTGATTAAAAAGAAGCTAGAAAGAGGCCAGAAACAGGACAGAGAAACTGTGAAGACAAAAGTTGGAATTTTGCCAAAATGATTAAGAGAGACAAAAGGCGGGCAATGGGCAAGTTCAAAATGGTAAAATGTTGAGAAAATGCAGAGAAACTTGGAGAAACGTTGAAGAATTTAGGGTTTTAAAATCCCTTAAGTAAAACATAGGCAAAAGCGCTCAAGTTTTGCCAGAGAAGGGTGGCAGGAATTACAGCAAACCCGTTCAAAATGTGGAGCAGTTGCTTATCTGGAGCAAGACAGCACCAGGTTTAAACCATGGTCAGGAGCAAGTCATCTGGGGAAACCTTTTTGGAAAACCCATTGAATAGAGGTGTATGATTGGCTGCAAGCCAAAGTTTATTTGATCAGTGTTTTGAGGGCTTTAACTGAAGGGTTAAAGACTAAAAAATGAGGAGCAGAAGAAGAGAATTCATGGCTTTCATTGGCTAGAGTAAGTTTTAGTGTTTAATATATTGTTGAGAGAGAAAACCGGATAGTTTAAGCTTTGAAAAACAAGAGTTCTGAGAGAGAATTTGAACTGAAACAAGGAGCTATAAATGGGGAAGCTATCTGAGGCTTTTCAGAGACTGACACAAGTGGATTTTAAAGGTCACAAAGACTACACAGAGGACCTAAGCATAAGACAAAGGTGAAGATGCCCAAGATACAGGTGCAGAAGCCCAAGACAAAGGAGCTGGAGCTGTAGATAAAGAGTTGGAGCAGAGTGCAGGAGCCCAAGAATCAAGTGCAGGAGTCTAAGACCAAGGAGAAGGAGCCCAAGTCCAAGTACAAGGATTTTGAGATATTGTTGGAGGACTCCAAGGTATTAGCAAATCACTATTGTTTCCTAGACCCCCAGGCATTATATCTGAAGGTTTTTAAGGGTATCTTTCTTATGACAGTGAATAAAAGCCTATTATGACCACTGCCTAAAGTTCCAAGTTTACAGATAATTACCATGAGTGAATTGCCCCACATCTTCTACCCTGGCCAAGGGGGACAGGATACCTATTGTCAGAGTTGTAGAAGGTTTGTCACTAGTAAGACCTCTCAGGAAGAGTAAGAGAGTTTGACTATACACCTTAACATGACAGATAGGAGACAGGAGTTCATTGGGAATGAGATTACTAGGTTGCTGAAAGACTGGTATTGGCCTACAGAAGGTTTGGCATCATCTGATTTACAAGTGCATGGTGGGGATGACTGCCTAGTAATAGGAAAAGTATTGGAATAGTTTGCATTAATGTAAGCCAAGTATAAACTTCAAGCTAGCCACCTAACTCATCTAGGGAACAACATCTCCTTCCAGCTGGTCCCTGGCTATGACCCAAGACACACAATGGGAACTGGTGAACAGGAACCCCACACTGTCCTACCCTTAACAAGCATCTTTGGGTTCTGCTTGGGCAGTTCAACACCCAGGTTATCTCCTTTTTTTCTTCATCCCAATATTGTAACTGTGGTGTTTTAGCAGATTTACAAGGGGAAATATTTGGAAACTAGATACTATTCTTTATTGAGAGAGAGATATTATATAGTTAGTGTGAATTGTGAATAACAGGAACATGATAGCATTGATCATACAGTGGGACAGTGAAGGTGGTGGCCTGATCCTGGTAATGATTCAAGAGCCAAAACAAGTTACCCACCAGGGAGGATCAGCTTCTGTTCATGTTGTTGGATTTGAAAATTTGAGTCAACTTCCTAACTTGGCTTCAGGTGGCTGGATAGTTGGATTGTGGGTCACAAACCTGCTTATTTAGAACCTTACTGGTGGGTCAAGCCTGCTGTTTTGACATTGTCTGGACCCAAACAAGACAGAGGTCTATACCAGAGCGTTTAAAATTTCCCAGGATGCTTTGAGCTCCTTTCTCATCAACAAACTCCCCCTACTACCCACAACACCAGAGCAAATCTTTCCTCCACTGAGAAAGATGAGTCTTCCCTAGCTGCTGAGCAGTTAGCTTATGTGCACTCACTTGGGACAAAGGTGATCATTATGGACTTTGAGCTTGCTCAGTTCAGAGCCTTTGAGACCACTTTTAATAGAGAAGTACAGGGCTACATCTTGCATTTCAGACAGGCCCCCATCAAACATCTAAAGAGCAATAAGGAGCTCTTTGACAAGTATCTTAATGATGGTAAAGCAAAGTACCAATTTTTCATCACCCAGTTTGCTGCCTTGGGTTTTGTGTGGCCTGAGTATACTGGGCTTGGCTTTGCAACCATCCTGGAGAATTCTTATGTTAAGAAGAACTCCATTAGTTTCAAGGGATACCTTGAGTACTTTGAGTGGCAATGGGTAGGCAAGAAGGTGACTGCCAGGAGAGGGAATAGCGGGGCCACTGCCCCTTGAACTGCCAAAGCTTCTTTCATAACAATGAGATGAAGACAACTTCAATCCTGGAGGTGTGGCACAAGCACCTGAAGACAAAGTTTGGGACCAACCCCAAGTTCAAAAAGTTCTTTGCCAAGCTTCAGGAAGAGCATGTCAGAAATGTCTCTAAGTTCTGCAACTTGGCTAACCAGGTGGCCCCCAAAAGAGGAAGTCCAAGGATCAGGACTACCAGGAAAATGTCCAGAAGGTGGTGAAAAAGAAGTACAAAGTGGCAGAGATAAAAAATACCTTGAGGACATGGCAACTGACCTTTCTGGTGGCTTTGATTAGCCCACTTAACCTTACTTTGCTTTTCCTGGATACTTTTCACTTTTAAATTTTTATGTTTCCTTATTTTTTAAATAGTTCTAATATTTTTAGGTATAAGCTGTAAATTTCAGGTATAGTTTCAATGTAATGATATAAGAAATATCTTAAATTTTGTTACTTTATCTTTAAAGTATGAGATAATATCAGTTGTGCTTATAAAAAGAATACTAAATTAAATATAGAACTTTCTTAAATTTTGTATTTGTTACAGTATTTTTAAATATCTTTATTTTTGATTCATTGGAATTCTAATTTATATGGGAATAAAATATTTTCATGATAATGAGTGTTTTTACGTAGTAAAATGGGAAATATTTGCTTATATATCCATATTCTTACAGTAGTTTTCAAACCTGTTGAGCAAAAAAATATCAGTTTAAAACAAATATAACTCAGTCTAAATAACAAAATCTAAGTGGATCCAAATCTATTGTAATTTAATATGAATTACTTATTTTTGCTTTTGTTTCTAGACTGAGTTGTATTTGTTTTTAGACTGAGATTTTTTGTTTATCTCAACAGGTTTGAAAACTACTGTATTAGCAATGGTATAAATTTATTGCATTTTTTAGCTCTATAGAGTCACCTTAGTATAATATATTTGCTTTAATTTTTTTACATTGAAAATATACAGGGTAAAGTATTACATAAATTAAAAAAATATTGAAATCCCAAAGAATACATTATTAAAACCAAAATTTGCACTTTACTACTGTAAATTCAGAACCTAAATGTAAAAATGCAGGATTGTCAAATCCTTGGTCCAAAATCTGAATCACCTTTATGGGATGGCCTTTTTTAATTAAATTTATTTTTTGTGTATTTATTTAAATTTTTAAAAATACGGGAACTCAGACACTTTGCAAAGTTCAAGTTGAACTGCATATTTCCAATGGACAAAATGAATTAGCTGGAATCAGATACAAAGTGTTCAAATCCATCAACCATTTTCATTAAGTTTACTATGTTTTTTTGGAATTGAAGGATTGAAAAATCCATGAACCAAATTTCAAATCACTTTTGAATTTCACTAGTAAAATCAAATCATAATTGCAGGAACTGGAATCCAAATTTAATGTACAGTAAGCACACTAGGAAACACCAACCCATATCAAGAAGCTCCACTATGACTAAAATCAAATGAAAAATTCAATCTCTATAACCATGTTTAGACATAAAAATTGATTAAACTTTAAAACATCCAACCCCAGAAAGTATACAATATTATACACTTCAAATCACGGATATAGAAATTCTGTTACTATTCATGGCTAAATCAAGAAAAAAATAACTACTCACAACTAAACCAAAAATCCAAATAAATACATATTTAATCTAAAAAATATTTTTTATTTTATTTTTTTGGACAACAATCACATTCCCAACCAGCTCCTGCACCAGCCTGCCAGGCAGCCTATCCATGAGGGCGTCTCAGAGGGTCAAGAACAGACCCAGAACACAAATTGAAGGGAGTCATGCCAATACACAGGCCTCCCAAGGTGTCATTGCCAGCCAACCACCTCCCGCATCTCAGGCCAGGAACAATAGCCTTAATCCAAGACAGAAGTCACTCTCAAGGCCTGCAACCAAAGTCTCCTACACAAAGGTCATCAGGAATAATGAGGCTAAATACACCTCCACTGTGTACCCAGTTGTCGCCCAGCCCTGCACTCTTGATCCAAGAGTTGCTACTTCCTGCCCCCACATCTTTGACACCACCTACAAGCCATTGACCACCACTGTTGAGCCATCTGTGCCTATGTCTTATGCCACCATTGATGGCGCCAGCACAACCAAGTGTGATCCCACCAACTACACTAAAGTACCCATCTCCTGTGCTGAGCCTGATAGCCAGAATGCTGTGGTACCTGCCAAGGGCCAGCGTCAGTTGACAGATAGTGAGTGTGAAGCTCTCCTCAACTGCTTGAACAGGGGAATGGCGGTTTGGGATATTGCGTCCTAATTTGGTGTCACAGCCAGGTATGTTGGCAACCTCAACACCAAATATGACAACACTGGTTGAATTTCAAAATCTTCCAAGGCTAAGCAGCAGCCCGACCTACTTCAGCCCACCCATCTCAAGGCAATCAGGCAGTAGGTGACCAAGATTGCTACCTGGAAACACTTGTTGTTCAATCAATGCTCACCACAGAGTTTGGGCTTTCTGTCTCTAAAACCCTTGTTTATCAATTAATAGTTGATTTGGGCTTCTTGTGGAAGGTGCTGGGTGTTTCTCTGTACAACAGAAATAGCAAGAAGACCATTGAGGATTGACACATTTAGCCAACACTTATCTGGCCCTAAAGAAGACTGGAAATGTCCAGTTCTTCTCCATTGATGAATCATCATTTTACTCCTCACTCAGTCTCTAGGCATGGGTGGGTTAAGAAGGGTTCCAAGGTTGGTATAGCATATTGTGCAGCTGTCTGTTCCCAGACCTATTTGATGGTTGCTCTTCTGGGTCCTTGAGGTTTAGATTGATACCAGATGATTAAAGGCTCCCATAACAGCAGGAAATTTCTTGATTTTATCCAAACTGTCAAGGAGTATCTCTGGATCAATTACTGAAGTACAACCAACATTGTTGTGTTAATTAATGTTGCGCTCCACAAAGTGGATTTGGTTGTGTCAGAGTTCCCACCAATAGATAAAAATAGCCATTTGGCCAGCCACTGCCTGGCTGACTGCCCAATGAGACTTCTCCTCCTTCCGTCTTATTCTTCATTTCTGAATCCAATTGAGGAAGTGTTTGGTTGGATCAAGAATAAGGTGAAGAAAGGCCTCCCTCAGGACACCAAGGATCTCTTCAACATTATCAAGATCAGCCAATTTTCAGTGGCACCCAATGTGGTTGCAGCTTTTTACAAGCACTTAGAATTCTTCCTTCTGTCAGGATCTGGATTTACAAGTATTATGGCTACCACCATCCCACTTAAAATCCAGCCATCACCCAATTTGGTGCCTTTTCAATATACCATTTGACATACCGGAAATGGCAACAAACCAATATCACATGACTTTCCAGGTATTCAGCAACTTGAACCCATCCTGCACATGACCAGCTTGACAACTGGGAAAAGTTTAAAGCCAACATCACCCACAATTTCAGCGTCACTGAATCTCTCCAAGACATTGTAATACAGCTCAGTGATGTTCCTCAAAAGACCACTATCACACCTATACCAATGAATTTGAAGAAATACATCATAGAATACAAAACCCAGTACAAGCTGAAAATTTACACACTAAAGCCTCATTAATCAATAGAATGAAACCCTCTGTTGCTGCCCTCATCCGCCCAGAGGCCAACACCTCCATGCTGTGCTCATTGCAGAAGCCAAGCGCGCAGAAAAACGCGCAAACATGAAATATGCTGTACTCAACGGCAACCACTCCTCAAATGGCAATGGCAGAGAAAACTTAATGGCAACAAGCGCCAAAATACCAATTATAGCAACGGCAACTCCAATTGTAATAATGGCAATTGTAGACAAAGCAAAAACCACTCACATCCCAAGAAAGAGGACACTGCTAAAGTTAACAATGCCAAAATAGCAACCCATAATGAATCTGACCCCACATTCTCTGACCTCAAAGGACTCAAAACAGAGGAACAGGGAAAAGAGGATGGGGAACAGGCTAGAGTGCCCTTGTCTCCCCCCCAACACAACAAGAAAAAGTACCAAGGGCAAACTTTGCTGCTCAAATCCCAGTGTCCTGCAATCCCCCATTTTTCTGAACATAAAAATTAAAGTTCACTCCCAACTTCTTGTCTACCCATGCACTTAAAAATCTCATACACATAAAATTTTATTTGACTCTGGTGCACAACACACCATGGTTAGCAAACCATTTGTAACAAAATACAAAATACCAGTTGTCAAATCCAACTTCAAATACACCAGAATAGCAGAAAAATCAAAAGTCCTACTCAAAGGCAAAACAACTCCCTTCATAATTGACCTCCAAGGCATCCAAAAGTCTATTAAATGACTTGTCATGAACAACATAAACTACAACATTGTAACAGTAATGGATTGGTTTACCCAAGTGAATCCCAGTGTATGTTGGAAACAAAAACCATGTCCATTAAACACAATGGAGTCAATTTCAACATTCTCAAAGAACCTAAGAATCTCATCCTAAGAGACACAGTATTTATCCAAGTCATAAATTAAGACAACTCAGAACATCTAACCAAATACAGTACCCTCCACATAATGAGGTACACCAAATTCATTAACATATAAACACAAAAGATCCAGTGCCCAGAACTTGCAGCACTTCTAAACAAATAAGCCCATATATTCAAGGAGAACTAACAGAGTTACCCCCAAGCAAGAGGTCAATCATGGCATCAAACTATGCTAAACCATGCCTAAACTAGCACCCATATACAGACTCTTCCCTGTGGAGACCCAAACACTTAAAGCCCACATTGAGGACAATCTAGCCAAAGGATTTGTTTGCCTGTCTGAACCCCTGTGGGGGGCCGCAGTGTTGCAACTGAGATTCCAGACTTGCCTGCAAACATATCTCACAATAAACAGAGGGCGCTCAATGAGCTGCCCCTTGACATATCTAACAATATGAGTCAATCTGATGGCAATATTGAATGGCGGGCACTTCATCCTAATTAGGAGCGCTACCAATTTGACCTGCTGATCTCTGCATGAGTTATTCCTTGGCTTCAAATCTTACATGGAACTTCTCACTATGCCACCTATTGTGGCATTGTGGCTTTCCCCATATGGTATATCAATCACAATATTCTACAATAAATGATACCTTGTTCTATTCATTCTTGTCCTTTCTATTGGACTGTCATTTTCCCCAAATCAAATACTGAACTCTCATTGGTTCAGTTGCAACAGTGGTAGCAGCAGTAGGTTCATGACCTACCTAAAACAAAAATTACCCCTTAGAAAGGACGGATTACAGGCTGTATGGCTACTTCCCATCAAGAGACTTTCCTGCTAATCCCCAAGGGGGACATCCCCAACAGGTATGTTATTTACCAAGACCAGCTAGTCCTCAAAAGTGTGTAGAATTGACTCCCCCTTGGGCAGCATGACGCCAGCATCACCCCTCCCCAGTCAGACCTCTCACAGTGCATGCTCAATCTTCAGCTGGAATCCTTTGCGGGTGGGGTCAAAGGGGCCAACATTGTCAGTTAGCTTCAATCCACTAAAAACCTGCCTTTGTATCTGCCAGGTTCCCAAACCTATGTGGGTTGCCACTGCGTCTGGGTGCCTAACGGGCCCCACCGCTGTGTGATTCACCAGCTGGGCCAGTCATAAAATTGAGGTTACTTGGGCAGCATTCTGAGACACCGCAAAGTCCTGCTACAGCAAGACCTTCTCGTCCATTGTGGTGGGAACTCCCCTTCTAGAAATTAAACAAACTGGATATGTTCCTGAGTACCTTGCTGCCTGGCAACAAGCTCTTGCTGCCGCCCCCAAAGCCGTAACTGACGGAAATACAATTCTACTCACCCTCATTATCAATGGGTTAAAACCCCATATCTGTAAGTGGGTCCCCATAGGTTATTGAACCTCCATCAATGACTGCTACAAATCCATTGTGGAGGCCAACAACCAGGATTAGATGGGTTTCTGCTGTACTAGTGACGCTCCACCTCAATCTTGTGCAACACCTGGCAGTGGCCACAACCAAAAGGGCCGCCGCCAACCCTGTCAGCAGGAAAATGGGGCCAAACACCCCCGCAAGGGGGGAGCTCCAGCTAGCACAGATTGAGGATCAGGGAAAAGCCTGGGGTTTGTAGCAACAAGAGGCTCTACAACCCCACTTGACCCTTCCTCTCAATCCCTGCTTGCAAAGAAGCCCTGTGACTACAGCATTCATGAGGTTGAAACTCTTGACGTCTTCCAGGTCCACAGTGATGACCCTGTGCTTCAAGTGAGCCATTCTTCAAATAAAGTAACCCTCTTAGCTGGCAACCACCAGAATTAATTCATTCTGCAAGTCAACTTACTGAATGTCAACAAATTGTTGACATTCATTAAGTAAACATTATTTTATTATTTATTTGCCAAATTGGGCATTTCCAAAACTAAGCTAATTTTTCATAGTAAATTATTAAGTCAGAATAGCAAAATTAAAAAGGAACAGGCATAAAGTTGACACCATTTAAACAAAGGCTTCATTTTAAGCCAAAAAACTAATATAATTTACTATGAAAATGTAAGTTTCTTTGTACTTTTACATTAAGGTTAACTCCAGTAAGTAATATCTAGATGTTAGCCCCAAATAAGAATCCATGAATTTCTTAATAAAATACACAATAATATAAAATTAACTACCTTTTATATTTTATACTATTGTTTTTATTAAATATATATTAAGATAAGCATTGAAAAAAAATATGCTAACTTTCATAGTGTTCTTTGTATCATTTAGATATTTACTGTTATTTTAAACTTACTGGATAAACTATAGCTTATTTCCATAAGTCCACTTAAGCCAAAACACATATGTTGAAACTAGAATTTATATATGTATTTATAATGTCAACTTTGTGTCAAATTGATGCGTCACCTAAACTGCAAAAAAAAGGGGTTTGGCTAAGCAAACAAAGTGACATAATTTAAGAAAAATTTAATAGGAGAGTTACTATAAAAGAACACTGACTGCCTGAATATTGACACCTTCACTAGTTTATTAGTAAAACACTGCCGCTTAACAAAAAGCACACATACAATGGTATGATAATTCAGGCAAAAGCACCCAGGGCTGTACTTTAGACTTCCCTCTACAATCCCTATTATTTATTTTTCATAATTTACACATACAAATCTTTAATTTTTTTAAATTTAAAAATAACCATTTTTGGCCTTAAAAAACCAACTCCAGAAAATATTAACTAAGCTTTATAGGTGATTTCCATAGTGTTTTTCTAGTTTAATGCTGATTGTCAGTATGTTAAAAGTCAAAATTAAAGCGTTTTTTTATGCTGACATACTAAATTAAATATTTTTAACTATTGTGACTACCAGAATGTCAAACTTTTATTTAAACATAGTTTTTTCCTATTCTTTACTAATAAGCTTGCTCTAAAATTACTTTCCATACTTCTATAAACTATTTAATTCATAATAAAATTTAAAAAATGTGATTATTGTTTAATTTTATTTATGTTTCACACAATTATTCTTGCTTTGTGAACTCTACTCTAATTTTTGTAGGAAAAATCTTCCAAGAAGCCACAAAAGTACCCCAAGTCAACCAATAAAGTGCCCAAAGCCTCTGGAAAGGCTAAAGTCCCTACACCAACAAAAAACTAGCCAATGAGCCCTCAAAGAAACAGAAGACAAAGGAGAAGACCCCAGACCCTGAAAGAAAAGAGCCCTCCCCTGACCCCTCCTTTTCTCCAAGCTGGTACCAATCAGAAGGAGATGAGGTTCCACTAAACAAGCAAGGAAGAAAGAAGATACCCAAGAGTCCAGAACCCCAGCCAAGCCCAGATGAATCAAGCTCCAAGGAATCAAGCTCATCCCAATCCAAGAAGCGCAAGAATCCAACTCCAGATAATTCCCCTCCACCTCCCAAGGAATCTGCACCTCTATACTCCTCATCAAGTATCAAAAAATAATATTCTGATGATTACCTGACTGACTATCATCAAGCACCAATTTGCCCATGGGATCCCCTAAAGGTTCACAATATATGTAACGTCAAAGGAGAGTTTAAGCTCCCAAAGAAGTTCCCTTGGGTTTCCCCTCTAATGTCTGTCAAAGGAGGTGCAATTTTAGTCTGTGATGGCTATATTTTCAATTGTAACAATCAGAAGAGAGCAGTAAGAAGAAAGAATTATGTGTGTGAAGATAGAAGCTGCGCTGCCAGAATCAACACAGAAAGATGGGATAAAGTCACTAGGGAAAAAGGAGATCACACATGCAATGCTCCAATCAATCTGATTGAAAAGCTTCTAAAGTGGTACCTCTACCAAATGGTACCAGTCTCCAAAGACGTCAAGGCTTCTGATCTGGCAGTTAAGGCTACCACACACCTAAGCAATGAGAACCTGAAGCTCATCCCTGATTGCAACCAGTTAGTGAAGTACATATGTGACAAATGCTGTGATCTATTCCCACATAAGAAATCTGCCATGGTCCAAGGAGAGTTAGTCTTGACAGAGGATTTAAATATGTTCAATGTGATGAGGTGTTCCTTTTACATGATGATGGGCCTACAGCAGAGGCAAGAATTATAGCTATGCTACACAACAGAACCTGGAGCAGCTAAGAGATTCAGAAACCTGGTTATGTGATGGTACCTTTGCAGTATGCCCCTGCCTTTTTACCAACTATGGGTTGTACATTCCCTTATTGAAGGCAAGATGTTCCTATTTTCCTAATTTCTGCTTCCTGGGAAAAAAGAGATTTAAACATGAGCCTTTAAGATACTTCAGGAGGGTATCAAAGCCCTACCTAGTAATAAAAAGAGTCCCCCTGACCATAACACTAGAGCCAATCCAGATGATGATGAAAAAGATGAAGCCACCCTTGCTGCAGAAAAAGAAGCTTATGATAAAGCACTTGGCCCCTCAACTATAATAATGGATTATGAAAATGCCCAGTATAACACTTTTGTAAATACCTTTGATAGAGAGGTCCAGGGGTGTTTTTTCCATTATCAACAGGCTGTCAACAGACAACTAAAGGGTCTACCTGAGCTCAGCAAGCTCCACCATAAAGATACATCAGGAAAGTGCAAGTTCTTAATTCAGCAGTTTGTAGCAATAGCCTTTGTAAAGCCAGTGCATACTGGACAAGCCTTTGACCTCCTATGCCAGGATCCATATGCCAAGAAACATGAGTATTCCTTCTACCCTTTCATTGAATATTACAAACCACAGTGGATTGGACGTAAGATCACTAAGTGCTGGAGCAAGCCCAGAGCCAAAGCCAACTGGAACTGCTATCAGGAAGCTCTTAAGGATGAGATAAAAATGACTTCATCTTTGGAGGGCTGGCATAAGCATATTAAGTCTTCCTTTGGAATCAAGCCCAGATACATCACCTTCTTTGAGCACCTCAAAGTCCAACAGGGGAAGACTGTTACATCCATCAAAAATATTGAGAACTGCCCATCTAAGAAGAATAGAACCACCAAAGTGAAACAATATCAAGGGAAGATCAATGACATTGTCAAGGCCAAGTATAAGCTTTCAGAGATTGGGGGATACATCAAGAAGATTGCCACAGTTCTTAATGGCAACCAGGTTATCACAGTCTAGCTTTCAATTAAATTTATTGAGTATTGCCTAATTTTTTTATATAGTTCTTATATGTTAAGAAACATAATATTTTTTTAAAAATAGTTATTCTAAGTAACTCATTAATAATTTATGATACTGTTTTTATAAAATCATTGATTTTCTATCAATAGTTTGATGCCTTAGACTGTATTACATGGCCTATATTGATATTTTACTAGTAAATTATAAACTTTTTGTAATTTTCAATATAGAAAAAATTTTATGTCACTGTTTCTGATTACTATATTTTCCCATAATATGTGTATTTTTATGTAGCACTTTTTTGTATATTAGATTTTTTTATTTTTATAAGTGGGAAAAATATTTTATAGTAAAGATAGCTAAATTCAAAGTAAATTATTTTTGAAGTGTATTTTTATGATTTTTTTAATTGTCATGTATATATTTTTTATGAACTTTTTTGGAGCTATGTTGTCACATTACCCTAAAAAGTATTTTAAAGCTTAATTTTTATTAAGTAAAATGTTCAGGAAACAGGTTTCAGCTTATTAAAAAAGTGTTGACATTTAGTAGTCTGCATGAGTAAAAACTTAATTCTGACTTTCCAATGCTGTCAACATAAAAATTATTTTTAATTCTGATTATTGACATATAGTAAGTTGACTTGCAACATGAGTTATTTCTGGTGGTTGCCGGCAAAAACTGCCTTCTGCACACACTACGGGTTGTTTGAGTGTCAAGTCATGAACTTTGGAATGACCAATAGTCCTTCCACCTTTGCCATGTTGATCTACAAAGCATTTGAGGAAATGATTGAAAATGTGTGGTTGTGTACCTTGACAACATTATTGTCTTCAGTCAAGATCAAACCACACACCTCCAACACCTCTGTGCTGTCCTCAACACCCTTCAGAAAAATCAGCTAAAAGCTAAACCCTTCAAATGCAATTTCCTCAAGTTGGAGCTGCTGTTCCTTGGGCACACCATCTCTTCCCAAGGGATAAAGCCCAACCCTGCCAAAATCAAGGCAATCACCAGCATGCCGCCTCCCACCAATGTGGGCCAGGTGCGTACATTCTTAGGCATGGTTGCCTACGTACACAAGTTCATTCCCAATTGTGGAGAACTAATTGCACCTCTCACCAAGCTCCTCAACACTAAACAGAGCTTCTATTGGACCCCTGCCAGATATCAAATCTTCAAAACACTGAAGCAGAGACTTACAACTGCACCTGTGCTGCAGTTACCCAATCAAAACCGCCAGTTAAAACTTGAGACTGACGCCTCTGACAGGGCCATAAGGGGCGTGTTATGGGTAGAAACTGACAATGGCACCTTACTCCCTGTGGAGTATGAGTCCAGGAAGCTTACTGACTCAGAGCAACATTACCCCATACATGATAAAGAGCTACTGCTAATTATGCACTGCATTGAGAAATGATGCTGTTACCTGGAAGGGACTACCTTTCCACCCTGCATCCTGACAGACCATAAGTTACTCCAGTACTTCAACATGTAGTCCCACTTGACATGCTGCCATGCAGGCTGGGTTGAGCGTCTATCCCCTATCAGTTGCGCATTAAGTACAAGCCTGGGAAGGAACTTGTCACAGCTGACGCCCTCTCACAACTTTACGTAGTGTCCATTACTGGAGAGATGGCTTGGACCCAGATTGGCCCTTGCTCTACCTCCGCCCTGAGGCAACTTGTTATGAAGGCCTCAACTTGGTAACCATCTTCAGGCTGAAGGACAACAAGAGGCAGTTCACCACTGATGCTGGCAAGGTCTGCCGCCAGGCAGAGACAGGTGAGAAGACGCCTTACATTCCCACCACACAAGGAGGTGGCATAATACTGCACTGCCACCAAACCCTGGGTCACATCAGAGGGAGCAACCTCTTTGAGATCATGAAATGAAAGTTTTGGTGGCTATACATGCGTCAAAAAATCTTGGATCTCCTCAAAACATGTGTGCTTTGCAAAAAGAATACATACAAACCTGTACCCCCAAGTCTGTCCTGCCCATTAAAACCATGGAACCCTTCAAGCAGTGGGCCCTTGATGTTGTTGAGAACCTCCTCAAAGACAGACTGGAAAAAAGTACATCATAACAGCCATCAATTACTTCACTTGCTGGCCAGTGGCCTGGGTAACAACCAACCACCACCATTACTTTCTTTATTGGCAAGGAGATTGTGGCCCGCTTTGGGCAACCCAAAAGTCTCATCACAGATGGTGGCCCTGAGCTTGTTGGACATGTCATGTAGGCGTACTGCACCAAGAATGCCCTCCAACAAATAGTCACAACTCCCTATCATCTGCAAGCTAATGGACATGTAGAGCAATTAAATGGCTCACTGGTTCAACTGATTGCCAAGATCTCACAGGAGCACCCCAATGCCGTGTGGACGGAACACTTGCCCACTGCTCTACTTATTTTACAAGAGAGAATTAGCAGAGACACTGGGTTCAGTCCCAGAGCCTTGGCCTTTGGGCCACCAGACAGTCTGACAGGAGTTGAAGAGGGGAAGTTACAGTCCACAGTTCCTGGAAAGCCCCCTGTTGACAACTCCATCCCTGAATCAATGGCATGCCAAAGCCTGATAAATTGAACACAAACAAATTAAAGGAGGGACAAAGCACCTCAAAGCCAGATATGCCGTAGGCAGCCCCATCTACACCCTCAACCCCAATTCTGCCAAGTTAGAGCCCAACCACCTAGGGCCCTTCAAAATAGCCGCAGTCTATGACAACCATACCTACTAACTCAAAGATGCCCAAGGAAACACCAAGAAGCTCCACCACAATTGCTTGCGCCCCTGCTGCGCCATCCCTATACAAAGGTTGTTTATGTGGACCTTCCCAGATCTTCTGCAGACTTCAATCCTGGTGTCTGACAACAAGCAGGGGGTAAGGGGTGGTGTTACAACCAAGTTTCCAGGCTTGCCTGCTAACATATCTTACAATGCACAGGGGGCGCTCAATGAGTCACCCCTTGATGTATCTAACAACATGAACCAATCTGAAGGCCATATCAAATTGCAGGCACTTCATACTAATTAGTAGTGCTACCAGTTTGACCTGCTGATCTCTGCACAAGTTATTCCTAGGCTTCAAACCTTTCATGGAACTTTCCACTATACCACCCCCTTGTGGCTTTCCCCATATGGTATATTAATCACAATATTCTACAATGAAAAATACCTTATTCTATCCATTCTTGTCTCTTAAATTGAACTGTTGACATCCAACTCAAATACTGAACTCACATTGGTTCAGTTGCAACATGACCTACACTTTAGGCTATCAGCAACACACTCTCTTCATGTCTTGTTACTGTTCTTATCTACTCAGGTGGTTAATTTGAGCTTTCAAGTGCAAAGTAACCAACTTTACTTCCCAGAAGTCTTCAATTCATCAAGTTCTGCAACTGTTTTCCTAGGCAGCCATCTTGGTAATGGTTCTGGGCATAACTATGCTTGTCCAGCAAATTTCAACCTTCTCAAATCTACCAGAAAGACATAGAAAGAGAAACCTTGGCCCCATCCTGGGTAAATTTATCCAACTGCACACCCCCAGCAGCTGGTCTCAAGATCCCAGAACTCTCCTGTGCACCTCTTTCTAGATAGCCAGGACCTTTCTACCATCTCTAGTGAATCCAAGGCCACTATTGCTTCCTTTTTCTGGCTTGAATCTCTAATTTTTCTTGGCCATAACCTACATAAGTCAACATACTAACCAACATTTACCTTTTTAGGCATTTTTTCTTTATTGTGGCCAAATCAGCCCTCACCTGCAAAAATGCTTCCACACGGATTTTCACAGTGGGGCTTAAGGGTATTGTAGTACACCAGGTGTGGGGCGGGATTGTCAATGACTGTGCCAGATGTATCAGGTAAGGGCAGCTCCTTGTAGGGCCCTTCCAATCCCTTCACTTCCCAGTACAGGTCCTCTCAATGGGCAATGATGAGTGCAGTGCCCTTAATACAGGTCTGGTCATATGATCTTTTTTAAAGGTATCCCACCCCTTGCCATAAAGCATCTGTGCCATTCACCACACCTGATCCCTGAAAAGTGGGTTTGTGGGATGGAAATTTTTGCAACCCAAAAGCAGGCCTGCCATCCCATCAGCAGCAGTCTTTTTTGACCCGGCTGGATCAAGCTGGGGTGCTGTTGTTGTTTGCCCCAGAAAGCAGCTCCAAGGTGGACTGCAACAACGTTGAGCTACATGTGCAGGTATAATGCTCTGGTGGATGACTGGGGGTGTAAAAAAAGGAGCCTGGAAGAACCCTTGGGCAAACAGGGCATCAAAGGCAGAAGCTGAGATCACTGTATCCTGGTAAAGAACCCATGCTACCCAATCTAAGTGGCGCCCTGACATGGTTCTTTTTTTAATTTGTTGACAGCAGTAATTACAGACAACCAGGCAGATTTTGAAGGAGGGGTAGTATAGAGGACCTACCTGTGCTATTAATATTGTAGCTGGGCTGTATTAGCAGAGTTACAAGGGAAAAAGTGTTTATAAACTAGATTATAATCTTTATTGCAATGTTGGAATTATAAAGTTGCTGTCATTGCTTAGAAGGAACAATATTTATGCAGATTAATTGTTTGGATGGAAAGGGGATGACCTGTTACACCAGTAAGTGAAGTGCTGAATCAGGGTGCCACTGGATCAATATTGGTACTGGTTCTTGGTTCCAGGTCTGGTGATCCAAGTTGACTTCTGTGTTTGACTCTGGGTGCCAGGGTAGCCAATCCAAATGGTACATGGTTGCTTATGCAGGATCTTTCCAAGGGGTGTCAACCCCACAGATTTGGTACTGCCTCATATGCATTGTGTCTCAAGGGCTGCTCTGATCAATCCCCCCTTAGTCCCATTAATTGATTTGGACCAGTTAATTATGGAGATTGAACTTATCTATATAGATACTTGGGTTCTCTTAGAGCTCTTATCAAGAGAATTCTTAAGCCTAGCTAATTAGATACCCAATCTGACCTATGATCTTTAACAGTTGCAAGTGATCATGCCCAGTAAAATCACTAAGGTGAGCATTTTAGGTCACAGCTATGATAGACAATGTGTTTAGTTTAGATGAGATAAATTTTCTAGAATTTTCAGCATGATCCTGGGTGGGTGGATGTTGCAGTTATAGGGTAATAGATCTAGACAATGAGCTTTTTTCTATATTAGGACCTGATTGGCTATTGTATCTCAGCTGAGGAACTTGGCTTGGCATATTCTGGCTTTAGGGATGAGGTGGGTTAAGCCAAGTTATGATATCCTTTGTCAGGGATCCACTCTCGGGCAGCTGGCCCAAGGTTTTGGGGATAACTGGGGCCGGGTTTTTTGCAGGCAGGGCCCACCATAAGAGAGGAGCTAACTTTAGAAGGTAGGAAACAGACTTCCCCACCCAAGATCACAGGCCAGCAGCCAGAACAATAGTGTCCATCACCCCCGTGAGGGTGATGTACACTATTCCAAAAAGCTTGCTGGTATGGTTGGCCAGGAGGTCAGGGGAGGAGGCTGGCATTGGTTTGGGTGTTACAGGTGGTTCCATGTAGATATTGTAGTCCAGGATATAATTGAATTTTCCTCTAAATAGTTTGGGGTAGAGAATATCCACAGGCCTTGGTGGTTGTATCTGATGGCAGATTGGATGCAGGCTAATGGGTCAAGTTTGAGGATTTTCTCTGGTGTGTAATCTTTATATTTGGGCTTTAATGGATAATTTATAAAATGAACAAGCCCAAAGGGAACACCAGGTGGACAGAAAACTGCAGGCAGAGGGGCAAAAGGGCCAGGGGATCTCAAACTGAACTAATAGACGGCAAATAAAAAATATGGAAGTAGCTGTATAAGCCAAAGTAACATAACCTTTATTCAAAAATGGCAATAAATTAGGAGTGTGGGGTCCTTTGGTCTATATAGCACCCCACCTCCAAACTTAACATTTTCCATGGGGGTTCATCAGGGCATTGGGGAAAGCTTGGTTGGGGGAATTGGTTACTTGGGTCTAAAGGCAGCAAAATAGCACTCAGCCCAGGAGTTCTTTCATTGGTCAAGAATCTCAATTTGGCTACCTGATTATCTTGCTCTTGCGTAGTGGTCATGGGGTTGGGCTGCAGGCCTGTGCCTCTTTCCTGGGTTGCTCCTGATTGGTTACTTGAGAGGACTTCAAACTCATGAAATTTGCATAGGCGTAATCTCTGCCTCTATTAGGCAATTTGAGAGGCTCCTCTTTGGGCGCCACCATGGTTGAGCTGGTGCTGGCATTCTGGCTTTGGAGCTTAGCAGGAGCCTCAGCTTGTATGGGCTTAATCCCAGAAAAACACAGGCGGGCGGCCCCACAGTCTGGCAGCCCGGGAAGTCCAGGGTTGGGGTTCAAATCCCGCTCCTGGGCCTGAGTTTCCAGAAGGGAAAAATTGTCAATCTTGAGAGTGGAAAGCTCAAGGTCATCACAGGTAAGGCTACGCACAACGTTCTCACTAGTGGCAATAATGTCCTGAGCCCATCCAGGGAGGTGTTCAAGCATGTACAGGAATTGGTTGGGGTTGATCCCTACATGGTGGAATTAATGGGAAACACAACTCTGAAGGTCTGGAGAAGTGGTCCAAATCATGAGCAAGTCAGAGGTCAGGGTGAAGGCCACAAATTTTAAGAAGGAAACCAGAATTTGGTACTGGCAGGAGAAATACAAGCAAAATAAATATTGTGCAGTGTCATAACTGTGCTGTTTTATCAGAGTTACAAGGGGAAAAATATTTGGAAACTAGATAATATTCTTTATTGAGAGAGATATATTATATAGTCATTGTGAATTGTGGATAGCAGGAACATGATAGTGTAGATCACATGGTAGGATGGTGAAAGGGGTGGCTTAATCCTGGTAATGAGTCAAGCGCCAAAACAAGTTACCCACCAGGGAGGATCAGCTTCTGTTCATGTTATTTTATTTGGAAATCCAAGTCACCTTCCTAACTTGGCTTCAGGTGACTGGATAATTGTATTGCGGGTCACAAACCTGTTTGCTTGGAACCTTGCTGGCGGGTTGAGCCTGCTGTTTTGACACCCCCCCCCAGATGAGAGTTGGTCTCCTCTAGGGGTAGGCTGTCAAGGAGGTCATTGGGAGCCTGGGCGCCATACTGGACAAACTGCTGTTTGGTGGCGGGTAACAATGTCTCTTGTTGCTTTTGTCTTGCTTTACAGGACTGAGGCAATCATGGTGGAGGATTTTGTCTTTTTTGTTTCCCAAGTCCTTGCACAAAGTAAGTGTTATTTTAATTTACCTTTAGAATGATAGTTGGCTTACTTTTTCTGGCTGTAATTTACCTTTGTTGGTATTCATGACCCAAACCTTGTCACCAACCTCATGTCTGTCTTGGATGGGAATAAAGGTCTTATGTAGACATGTTTCTTTCTTCTCTGATTGATTGCTATTGGCCTATATGACCTGGGGATCTGAGCGGGGTGGAACCTTGATTGGCATTTCCAGCTTAGGTCCTGATAGTGCTTGGATGATATTGGGGTGTGTCCAATAAAATAACTTAAAGGGCCTTTTGCTGATGGATCTGTTCACACGGGTCTAGCATACAAGCAATGCAGTTGTTAGCTGCTTGTACCAGTCCTCAGTCTCCCGGCAGTTAGCTTGGCCAAGGCTTGCACAAGGCTGCTATTCAGCTGCTCCATGCGTCCATTGGCCTGAGGATGGTAAGGTGTTGTCATTGTGTGCTGGACCCCATTCTTGGTGAGGTATACATTGGTATCTTTGGAGGCCAATTCTTTGCCTCCAGTGATTATCAGGAGTTCTGACTTTCCAAACTTGCTTATGATTTCTTTCCCTATGAATTGTTGTACGCCGTTGCCGGTATGTGTTTTAACTGCTTGTGCCACTGGCCATTGTGTGGTAAAGTCATTGTGGTAATTTTTTTATGCTTTACTGACATAGGACCCACAATTTCTAGGTCCCACACCTTGAAGGGCAGTTGTGTGAAAATAGGTAGTACTGATTTAGGTGGGGTTGTCAGGATTGACAATTCTTCCTCCCTGGAGACCTGAGCCAGGGAGCAGGATTTGAATCCCAACCCTAGCTTCCCTTGGGCTGCCGGCCCTATGGACCAAAGGGCCTCCAGCCCCCAGTTTCCTGAGGTTGAGCCCCCACAAGCTGATACCAAGAATGCTGGTCCGAATGGTAAAACAGGCCAAACTGAGGAAATCATCACACCAGATGGAGGACTAATAAAAGCGCCTAATGGAGGTACCTAAATGGCAACTATTAGCTTCATGAACTTGAAGTCTACACTAGTGGCCAATTAAGAGCTATCCCCAGAAGGAGGCACAGGCCCACAGCCCAACCCCATGACCACAACTCTAGAGCAAGATAATCAAGTAGCTAATTTGAGATTTTTTGACCAATAAAAGAACTCCAGCCCAAGTGCCATTTTGCTGCCTTTGAACCCAAGCACCCAGATCCCCCAGACCCACCCTTCCCAATGCCCTGATGAACCCCCATGAAAAGATTAAGTTTGGAAGTGGGGTGTTATATAGACCAAAGAACCTTGTACTCCAAACTTATTGCCATTTTGAATAAAGGTTATGTTATTTTGGCTTACCCAGTTACTACCTTATTTTGTATTTATCATCTGCCAATTCAGTACCAGATCTCTTGGTCCTCCTGCCCCTCTGCCTGCCGCTTCCTGCCCTCCAGGTGTACCCTTTAGCCCAGTCCACTTGACTGATTATTCTTTGAAACCCAAATACAGTACTACACCCCAGAAAAGATCTCAAACTAAATCCTTTGGCCTGCATACAATCAGCACTTAAATACAACTGTTAAGTCCTGTGGATATTCTCTGCCCATAAAACTATTTAGAGGAAAATTCAACTATCTTCCTGCTTATAATACCCACATGGAAGTGCCTGTGACGCCCAAGCCTATGCCTGCTTCCTCATCTGACCTCCCAACTGACCACACTGACAAGCTATTTGGGATCATGCACATCACCCTCACAGGGGAGATTGACACTATAATCCTGGCCGCCGGCCCATGGTCCTGGGTGGAAAAGTCTGTCTCCTACCTTTTGAAGTTGACTTCTCTCTTGTGGTGGGCTTTGCCTTCTAAAACACTGGCCCAAGTCACCCCAGAAAATGACAGGCCGGCTGCCTGAGACAGGATCCCTGACAGGGGTATTGCTTTTTGCAAATTTCTCACATACTTTGCATTGGTCTAAGACTTCCTGAACATCCGGGTATAAGATTGGCCACCATGCTTTGTGTTTAAGGAATTTGTAGAGGTTGTGGATTTTTGTGTGTCCTAGGTCTCTGTGGTAACAAAGTATTGTGTCCACTTGCTGATGTGTGAGTATATAAGGGATGGTTGTTCTGTCAGACATTTTTGAGGTAGGGTCCTGTATACGTCTGCAAATAAGTGCTTGTTCTTAATGATGGTTTCTTTTTTTATGTCTGTGGTACCAGGGGAAAACCTTTGTCCTTTGTCCAGAGCACCAGGTGAGGCCAGTTTGGGTCAGTCCATTATTGCCCCTTGTGGCTCTGACGTACAGGCGCAAGAGTGCATCTGCCATGGTAAGCTCTGGGCCCAGTTTATATTGTATGAGCATATTGTACCTCTCCAGCAGCTTCATCCACCAGGCTTGGCAACAGGATAAGTTTGCTTGGGTTTTGAAGTAGATAATCAACTTGTGGTCTGTCAAGGCCATGAACTCCTCCTGCTGTTCTAGGTAACAACAACATTTGACCAGGCAGTGCACAATTGCTAGCAACTATTTGTCATGTATAGGGTGTTGACACTTGCCATCTGTGAGTTTGCGTGATTTTTAGGCTACGGGCAGAAAATCACCATCATCATTTTTGATTTGTAGTACTCCCCCAATGGATGCATCTGAGGTGTCTGTCTCCATTTGATAATCTACATCATGTTTGGGGTATTGCAGGATGGGTGCTGTTGTGAGTTTCTCCTTAAGACGTCTGAAGCAAAGGTCACATTGGGGGGGTCCATACAAACTTGGGTTTGGCGCCAGTTATGGCGGACAGGGGTGCAGTCAGTACGCCACAATTGAGTATGCATTGCCATACATAGGCAGCCATTCCCAAGAATGTGCAGAGCTCTGACTTGTCTTTTGGCGGTGGCATTTTTCAGGTGGCCTGGATTTTCTGGCTGTCAGGTTTAATTCCATCTTTCAAAACTATGTGTCCCAAGAAGGGCAGCTGTTTGTGGAAAAACTGGTATTTGGAAGGCTTGGCTAGCAGCTTGTGTTGCGCTAGGGTAGCAAAGACTGCTTCCAGATCCTTGTGATGCTGTTCCACTGACAGGCTGTAAACAATGATGTTGTCTAAGTAAACCAGGGCGCACTTGCCAATGTGAGTAGCAAACACCTTGTTAATAAAGGTCACAAAGGTTGACAGGGTGTTTTTCATTCCAAATTTGAGTACCACACACTCATACAAACCATATTTAGTGTGGAAGGCTGTTTTGGGGATGTCTTCTTCCTTAATATGGATCTGTTTATAACCTGCAGTTAGGTCAATCTTGGAGAAGACTGTGGCGCAACCCAAGGCATCAAAGAGATTGTCAATAGGTGGTAGTGGGTAATGATTCTTGATAGTAACTTTGTTTAGGGCTCAATAATCCGTGACTAGGCGCAGGGTACCATCTTTCTTTGCCAAAAAGAGTACAGTACACCAAAAGGAGAGTGTGAGGGGCAAATAAGTCCTTTCTCTAATGCTTCCTTGAGGTTAGCACATAGGGTGTTGTCCTCATTTGGGGTAAGGTGGTAGATGATCCATGCCTTAGGTACAGCTCCTTTGAGTTGGATGGAGTGTTGGATGTGTTTCTCTGGTGGCAATCCAGATAGAGCATTTTTGAAGATTTCTGGGTGACAGGCTACAATTTCACAATCCTGAGGTGTAGTGGTCTCCTGGTGATTATTGAAATGTATGATCTTGTACTGGCAAGAGTCCCAGTCAACTTTCTTGAGGTTCTCCTTTTTGTCCAGGGTCTCCATGATGCGTACAAAGACATGATCAGGTTGGAGCTGGTCTACTGTTTAGGGTAAATTTGGTGATTGGCACCTTCAAATTTGATGGTCAGTACAGAGGTTGTCCAGTTTACATGGGGATTATTATTTTGCAACCAGTCCAGTCCCAGTACAATTTCAAACTTGGGAAAGTCAATGACGGGACCCTGGATGGTGAAATGTAGGTCCTCTAGCATGACAGCAAAGGGGGCAGTTTCCTGTGTCACAGAAATGTGGTGTTCATCAGCTAAAACCATGCTTTTAATTTTAAAAGGATTAGTAGCTAGCTTGAACTTATCTACAAAGCTACTGTTGACTAGGGTTTGATCTGCGCTAAGTCCAGGAGTGCTGAACCTATGTAATTGCAAAAGAAGAAAGGATAAGACATCAGTTTATTTGGATGTCTGGTGATGGTGTAAAGTACCAGGTCTTCTGAGGGTACTTGGATCATTGGACATTGGTCCAAGTCCTTGTGTTGGTGCTCATTGTTGGGAAAGTCAGGAATTGTGCAAGGAGAGCTTAGCTTGCTTAGTGCTCTCCCTGGGGTTTTTCCTTGTCTTGGTTATCTTGTGTGGCAGTGATACAGAAAGGGGTTTGGTTTGACTAGATGTTGTTCCCATTCTCATGTCCATTTGCACCTGCAGGTTTGTGATTTGTGTTACCGCTGTTGTTCCCAGGGGGTGGCCGGTTGGAACGCCCAGCTGGGTGAGAATCCTTGGGTCGCTCTCTTTTCCTAGTTTGCGCCTTGTGGAGAGCGTTGGAAGTTTGTTCTGCTTTCTCTGCCTTGAAATATAGACTTTGCAAGTTGGTTACTTGGTCCAGGTTTACATGTCTCATTACATGTTACTTGAGCGCGCCATAGTACATTAGATGGGTAGCTGGAGTGTCAAAAGCCATATCAGAGGGGGCACGTAGTTGGAGTTCCTTGTAAGCGCAGGTGAGCTCCTTCACTGCGCCAGTTTAGGTCAGGTTCTTCATTTTTGCAGATGATCATAAGTATGGTGTCCTTCAGCACAAATCTTGCCAAGAAGTCTTGCTTGAAGGTATCCAAATTCTTCTTAGTGTGTTCTTTGTTCCTGTCAGGGCCCAGTAGGTCTTGACAAGTCTTCATAGGAAACAACTTACACAGATTTAATAAATCTTTTAAAATCAACTAAATTCAACTTTATTTTAATGGGCTAAACTTAGAATGATCACAAGGGGATCATTGTGAGCAGCACCTTTATATACCATTCCATTAGATTCTTTAGAATTTTCCTAAATCTTCCAGACAGTCTTAGGGACTCTGCTGGTGGCATCAGGATGGGGATTTTGGGGCATCTTATGAACAGCATGACTCATGTTTCTTTGCAAAATCCCGCACATTGGGATTTGCACCCTTGTTTTGTCTAAAAATAGCACAGATCAACTCTCCTGGTGTTTTGCTTCAAAATGTGTGTTTGGATGTCCAAATCCGTCCTGTGGTTGCTGAGTTATGCTCAAATTAAGATTTGCATCAATTCTTGTGCCTTGGGTTGCATATTTTTGTCACTTTGCACTGGTTAGGGAGTTTGGTTGGCAGCCAAACTTTAAAAATCCATAACTCATAGTCTAGAGCAGCTAGGAGAGTCATCAAACTAGCATTGGGATTTTGGAGAATATTAGAGTTTTCCCAAAGCATTTCTGTAACACAAGATGTGTCAGGGCGTATCCTGACAGTGCCACTTGTTGCACCAGGTACCAGTGTTGTGGGTCAATCAGATGAAGATTTCTGCAATCCAAAATCTTTGCAGGCATTCCATTTGGGCCAGCTTTCTTTGGGCAGACTGGATCCATTCTGCTTTGTTGTTTTTGTTAGCTCCAGCAAAAGGTTCCAAGGCAGCGCTTCAAATTCTCTGAGCTATGTAGGTGGGCATGGTACTTTTGTCAGTTGCTCAAGGAATGGTGGCAGGCGTTTGGGAAAAAAACCCTGTGCAGACAGGGAATTGAAGGCAGGGAGCAGGATCACCATATTCTGGTACACTACAAAGCCATCAGGTATTTTGGTACCAGGTGTGTACAAATTCCAGTCTAGCAGGAGACCAGACATGATTCTATCAATGATTTGTTGGCTGCAGCAAGTACAGGCAACAGGCGTAATTTTTCAAGAGAAGGTAGGATGGAGAACCTACCCGTGCTACCAATGTTGTAACTGTGCTGTTTTAGTAGAGTTACAAGGTGAAAAATATTTGGAAACTAGATAATATTCTTTATTGAGAGATGTGAATTATATAGTCATTGTGAATTGTGGATAGCAGGAACATGATAGCATAGATCACACGGTGGGATGGTGAAGGGGGTGACTTGATCCTTGTAATGAGTCAAGCGCAAAACAAGTTACCCACCGGGGAGGATCAGCTTCTGTTCATGTTATTGTATTTGGAAATCCAATTTGCCTTCCTAACTTGGCTTCAGGTGACTGGATAATTGGATTGTGGGTCACAAACCTGTTTGCTAGGAACCTTGTTGGCAGGTTGAGCCTGCTGTTTTGACAGCAGTTTTCCTAAACAGAACGTAAAAAAGGGAAACCCTGATAGCAGGGGACCTGCATTTCAAACTCAAAGTCAAGAAGACGACAACTACAAGCTATACGCTTTTGAAGAGAGCAAGAAGAGCTGCTTCAAACATATATGAGCGGGCAAAGACAATGAAGTGAAGAGGGGATGAAACCAAACTTAAAGTAGATAATTATAAGATTTATACTAACTAGTTTGAAGATCAAACTTGAGTTTCAAAAGAAGGAGGGATAAGCATATAGTTCAATACTAACTTTAACTCTAGATGCTTTGAAACAGGCGCTATAAACCCAGGAATGCTTGTGGAGGTAAGGGATAGTAGAAACTTTTACTAACACAAAAGGCTATAGGAGACGCAAAATAGGTCACTGAAGCCAAAAAAAGGTTAAGAAACTTTTAAATTTTATTTTGAAAAATGAGCAATCAGGGAGCTTTCAGCCCCCTGTCTTGCTTTAAGGAATGAAATTACCATTCTAAATCACATGACCCCTAAATCATATTTGATTGGTTCCAAGAGAATTTTTGCAGGGGAATCCAATGGGTTGGGAGGTTTCCTAACAACTTCTGACATCAACTCTGATTGGCTGGTATCAGTGTAATAAACAGGGCGGCATCTAATCCAGTTGGATTGGAATTTGTTGATTTGCAGGAGCGCAGCCTAAATGATTGCCCTTAATTTGTTTTAAATGTGGACACAACCAAGCCAACAAATAGTCTAAATTAATCAGGGATTCCTCCCAAGTGGAAACATAGATCTGATCCTTGGTGGTTACCACCTGAGAAGGGTACACCAAGACAAATTGCTTGTCAATTGTGTGTGTTGTGAATGCCTCTATTCATCATGTGTTGATTTTGCCTTCAGTGGGCCATTTCAAAGACAAATCCCTTGCTTTTTCTTTTCCTCTCAAAATGAGTTAATGACTGAATCAGGAAATATACTTGTTAGGTTTCTTGACTCTATGCAACTCACTTGCCCCACTCATACCTGCAACAAGTGATCCTACTATCCTGGTAGTGTTTTGTGGTATTGTCAACCACTATATATTCCTTTTCCTATTTCAACAATTAAATTAAGTTCTATTCACATTTTTGTCTTTGTGTCTTCCATTACTTCAGCACCTCTCTCTAGCCACAACTAGTAGAGATTATTCTTTCAGGGCTGGAAGGTAATTACATAGTGTCTTTAATAACGGCATTCACCATGTTTCAATTTTGCCTTTGGTGGGCCATTTTGAAGACAAATCCCTTGCTTTTGTTTTTGCCTCTCAAAATGAGTTAACATCTGAATCAGGGAATATGATTGTTTGGTTTCCTGACTCTGCGCAACTCACTTGCCCCACTTATACCTGTGGCAAGTGATCCTACCATCCTGGTAGTGTTTTGTGGTATTCTCAACCACTATATATTACATTTTCACATTCACCAATAAAATTAAGTTCTATTCACATTTTTGTCTTTATGTCTTCTGTACTTCCGCGCCTCTCTCTATCCACGCCTAGTAGAGATTATTCTTCCAGGGCCGCAAGGGAATCACATAGTCTTCCCTGTCATCTAACCAAGACTTAGTATGATCCCAATCTTAAGGTTAGGATTTCCCGTTGTGTGTTTGTGCTGCGCCTCAGAACACAACACATAGCCTTCCCTGTCATCTAACCAAGACTTAGTATGAATCCAATCCTAAGGTTAGGACTTCCTGTTGTGTGTCTGTACCACGCCTCAGAACACAACAAAAATGGTGCTCACTACAGGGGCTGTAAGCACCTTGGTTATCCCTTTACATCCACATTTTCAGGTCCCTTGCCTCCGCCTCTTCAAGAGTCAACTTCACCTGAAATTAACAGCCCTCCTATTGAGGAAGACATTGCCAGCCTGTCTATTGTCCCTACTGTACTGAACCTTGGGAATGGTCCCTACCTAGTTGCTTACCCCTTGGGTAACCCTGAATTGGAACAAGTCATGGCGGTAGCCCTTGGGATAGCTCAGAACGGAGCCATCTCTTGCCTTCAGCTACAGTTTAGTCGTGCTGAATACTATGAGTTAATTGTGGCCCCTCAGTTTCCACAACATCTCCTCTCAGCGGCTGGCTCCGCTGAACATCTGCTGTCATCCTTTGTACAGCCTGCCTTGGCCCATCATCAGATGGTGTTGGGACTCCACATTCAAGAAATCTTGTCTCTGCAAGCAGCTGTTACTCATGACTGGGATCAGTTTGCCCCCTATCAACAATGGATTAATTCCCTGTTCTCCCTGGTATCTGACAACCAGTGCAATTCTGTCATCTCCCAAACATGCTTGGTCAACTCTATCAAACAAATGCGCCAGTCTATCCCTGAGTACATTAAGGAGTGACTACATGAGTTTCACCAGTTAGAACAACCCTGGAAAACTCAAGTAGACTCCACCCTAAATGCTTATCTCACCAACTTTGAACGCCTAGTACAACAGCTCAATGCATTCAGTGCATATTCCTTTGAGCAAATGCAACAGGTAGCAGACCTTGCTGCCAAAGGCCTAAATGAGCTCAGTGCAGAATTTGATTAAGATAGAGCTGCCACTGCTGCTGCTATAGCCAAACTTCAGAGTCAGGTAAATGAGATGTATACTCCCAAGCCAGAGATCCCACCTTCTCCTCCTTCTGAAAACCTGATGGACAGGGATCAGAGAATTTGGGAAGTCATTCTAGAGCTACGCGCTTCTACTTGTAGCCAGGGACGTCCTACTGAAGCCCCTCAACCTGATCCCCAGGTGCTTGAGCTGACCGCGCAGGTTGCTGAGCTACAGCAGGAAATTGCTTCTATAAGTGAGGTAGTAACAACTGTTGCTATTCCAGTTGGGGTTAGCAATGAAGATGACTGCTGTCCTAGTCTGGCAGGAGCTCCTCAAATCCAATGTGCTAGGGAGTTGATTGCCATAGCTAATGAGGTGGATCATTTGAAACAAGACCAGACTGAGTTAGACAGAGACGTACAAGAGATGAGTGAGCTAATTGATTCAGGAAACAACAGGTTTGCTCCTTGCCTATCAATGGGGCCTTCCCTTGCCTCTTGACTGGCCAAGCTCTCCACTGTTATCACTACCCAAGGACAGCGCTTAGATGTTCCTGAGCGGCAGACTGCTCTAGTTCACACTACAGGCGCCCAAACTACTGAGACCCTGACGACCCTTGAAGAAAGTGTTCAACAGCTATGGGCTAGATAACCCCCTCTGAATCTGAAGCTGAGTTCTCCCCGCGCATAAATGTACTTGATAGCAACAATGGTGGCTCAACTCCCAAGGCACACTTAAAGCCTACCTTCAAGCAAGTCTTTGATCCCAAAACCTCAACCATTGCAGCTTTCCTAACTATCTATGAGACTGCCATGAGACGAGCATTCAATGAGGTTAAGAAAGAGCATATTCTGACCTGTTTACACCCGACTTGCCAGGAGGTGGTGGTGCCTGAGCTACCCACCATCAAGACGTGGGAAGATATAAAGCAGCTTCTGATTGATGAGTTCAGTGGTGATCTTAGCCTGGAAGTGAAAAAGGACGCCTTCATGCACATATCTTTCAAGCCCAAAGAGACGCTAGCCAAATTTGCAGACAGATTCTACATGGAAGGACAACAATTAATAACAAGCAGACAATTGGCAGGGCATGAAGCGTATATGGCCTGCGCCCAGGCCCTCAAGGTGAATCAACTTCTATGCCTCCATTTCAAAGCACATAAAGGTAAGCTTTTCTCCATGAAAATTAGAAAGACACTGCTACAGGATATGCATCTCACCCATTCTGGATCAGTTGTTTGAGAGAGTTGTGCTGCTTCCAACTCAGGATCATCTTCTTGTGGCCCTCATAACCTCACTATGAACTCACAAAATCCTCCTTGGCATCAGGGTTGCCATAATTGTGGCCAAAAAGGTTGCCATTCTTGCGTCTGCACCAATCTGTGGGTTGAAGGAGCTGATCCCAAGGATCAGTTGGGAAAAGAATAGTCAACCTAGAGGCAGAGACGCTCTTGGTTGACAATTCTTTCCAGTCTCTTTCAATCCCTCCTCCTGCTACTGACTCCAAACCTGCTGATAATGAGGCTCCTCCTATCCTCCTTCTGTTCCATGACATTTCTGATGATTGTGATGTGGATGAATCTGATGTTGAAGACCCTGATGTTTATGGATATTCCGTTCTTGCTGTTCCCAAAACTATTGCAGTCCCATACAAGCTACAATCTGGGAAGACTACAACTACTGTCAAGCCCTTGCATGAGGCCAAAAAGGTTGTTTCCCGCCCCTATCTCACTCAGGCTAAGAGGTCCCCTGTATTAGTGGAATCTTCAGAGGAAGCTGCTGAAGTTGCAGACGCTGTTTTCAGAAATATATCTGTCTCTCTCCCTCTTCAAACTGTGTATAAGGAGTTCCCGGGTCTAAGATGCATGATTGAGAAGTGGGATAAGAAACTAGCTGAGGCGCAGGATATTCTGGCCGTCCTTCCACCCTTTGGACACACCACCACCGGGGTAGAAATATTCATCCAGAAAGTAAAAATCAAGGCCGTCCTGGACACCAGGTCCCCTGTCAACGTTGTCTCTTCCAAACTGGTGAAGAAACTTAAGCTGGCTCCCAACCTCAACTACCATCAATCCTATGGCACCACTGGTTTATCCATGACTTGTGTCATAGGTGTGTACTCCGCCTTGCCAATACAATTTGGTAAGCTTCTGTTGGCTGCGCCAGCTGTTGTTCTAGAAAACAAGAGTTACAACCTTTTGGTTGGTACCCAGTTCCTTTGGGAATATAATGGGATCATCAACCTAAAGGATGGTTATCTCTCTATCCTGGGATACAAAGTCCCTCTGATCTTTGAGGAGCTGATCAAAGTTCCTGGTAAACGTTTAAAGACATGTACACTGGAATACCCCACTGGTATTTTCACCCTAAAATACCAAACCCATTCCACCAACATGAAGTGTCCTCCCATGGCTTGCCCTGCAACTGAAGGGATCCCTCTCATGGCCACGTCTGCTGTCACTATTCCTCCAGGCTCTCAAGCCATCCTAGACTCCCAGATATCATATGAACTACCTGAGCAAACTTTTTTAGAGTTGTACTCCCCTCCTTTGCTAGGGCGTAACAAGCCTTACCTCTGTCCTGGAATCCTGGACGTCACCCACAAGGATCCCGCTAATTACTTGTTGCCAACCTAACCGCGCTTTCTATAACTGTATCCAGAGGACAGATTGTTGGTTACAGAAAGTTGTTAAATGCCCCTGACATTTTGTCCCTTCACCCCTTTGGTACATTTCAAGACTTCAACCTACCCAAAGACTAGCCCCAAGTCCTATCTCTGTTCACTGCTCAAGACTTCCCTAAGTTGTCCCCAGTGCAACAGAAAGAGGTGCTTGATTTACTAGACCAATTCTCAGACATCTTTACTAAATATAGCACTGATTATGGACTGGCCAAAGGCGTTATTCATCAGATTGACACAGGAGATGCTCCCCCCTTCTGTGCCAAGCCATATTGTTGTAGTCAAGTGGAGGACGCGCAGGTTTCTAAGGAGCTCAAGCAACTGCTGGACGCTGGACTACTAGCTCTGTCTCAAAGTCCCTGGGCTTCTCCTCTGCTCATCTTAAAGAAGAAAGATGGAGGACATCAAATTGTGATGGAATATTGGAGGTTGAACTCTTTAACCAAGAAAGATTCCTATCCCTTGCCACATATTGATGATGCTCTCTGACGTCTTGGGGGATCTAAGTTTTTCTCTGCCATGGATCTGGCAGCTGGGTACTGGCAGGTTGACCTTTCTCCCAAGGACCGTCAAAAGGCTGCGCTCATTACGTCAGAAGGGTTGTTTGAACCTACCTGCATGCTGCAAGGGCTCTGCAATTCCCTGGCAACTTTCCAGAGAGCTATGGATTCTATCCTACGCAGCTTAAAGCTGTTATGTGTCCTAGTCTACTTAGATGATATAACAGTCTTCAGCGCTACTTTCACTGATCACCTAGCCCATCTTAAAGAGGTGTTTGTGAAGATCCAAGAAGCTGGCCTCAAGCTAAAGCCCTCTAAGTGTTCTTTCTTCAAAGAGTGTCTTGAATTCTTGGGCCATGAACAAAACCAGACAGGGATTTGCCCAATGACTAAGAAGGTTGAAGCCATCAACTAAATGCTCCCGCCCACCAATATGTGAGAGGTACAAGTCTTTCTGGGTATGATGGGCTATTACAGACAGTTCATTCCCAACTTTGCCAACACTAGTGAACCCCTAGTCCAGCTGTTATGTAAAGTCCCTTTTGAATGGACTGCCAGCCAGCAGCAAGCCTTTGAGACCCTTAAACAGAAACTCAAAGAGGCGCCCATCCTGGTGTATCCTGACTACAATAAAGAATTCATCCTATACACTGATGCTAGTGATCTTGCTATTGGGGCTATTCTGGCCCAACTAGACAACAAGGATGTAGACCATCCTATGGCTTATACTTCCCGCATGCTAAACAAGCATGAGAAGAATTATAGTGTCATAGAGAAGGAGTGTCTTGTTGTGTTGCATGCAGTCAAACAGTTCCACCACTAAGTGTATGGTACCCATTTCACTGTTGTTACTGACCACGCTTTGCTTAAATGGTTACAACAACTTAAGGAGCCAGAAGGGCGCCTAGCTAGATGGGCCATATGCCTGCAAGGTTACTACTTCACTGTGCTCCATTGCCCTGGGATTCAACATCAGAACGCTGATGGGCTATCTAGAATGCCCATCCTTGCTTTGCATCCTGAAGAGGCTGATTGGTTGTATGGACTAATTGGGTATCCTTCTTCCTGGGAAAACAAGACAGAAGAGGTCCAAATAGCCTTGTCCAAGCTATCCAAAGATACCCTCATATGTGACAATCAGCTCTTCAAGAAAGTACAAGATCAATATATGTCTTATGTACGACCCAGTCTTTGCCTCTCATTGGTGTTACAAGCTCTTAAAGAGACTGGGCATGGAGGCATTTCCAAGACTTTTGACTGGCTTCAGAAGAATTACTTCTGGTAAAACCTTTGCCTGCTGATCCTAGACGTCATAGCTAGTTGCCACAACTGCCAGTCTCAGAGGCCTCAAGCTGCTTCCCACAAATTCAAATTAGTTCCCCCTCAACATGCCTTTCATACTGTCAGAACTGATGCAAGAGGCCCTCTCCCCTGCTCCTGCTCTGGTTGTTGCTTTATCCTGATTGCTGTTGTTGTAACTGTGCTGTTTTAGCAGAGTTACAAGGGGAAAATATTTGGAAACTAGATAATAATCTTTATTGAGAGATAGTGATTATATAGTCATGGTGAATCAATGGATAGTATGAACAGAATTGGTGATCACACGGTTTGGATGGTGAAGGGGGTGGCTTGATCCTGGTAATGAGTCAAGCGCCAAAACAAGGTATCCACCAAAAAGGGTCATCATCTGTTCATGTTGTTGGATTTGGTAATTTGAGTTGACTTCCTAGACTGGCTTTGATTAACCAGATAATTGGATTGCAGGTCCTGAACCTGCTTGGTTAGAACCTTGCTGGCGGGTTGAGCCTGCAGTTTTGACACCCCCCTGGCTGAAGGTTGGCCTCCTCTGGGGGCAGGTTGTCAGTGAGGTTGTCAGGAGCCCAAGCACCATATTGGACTAGTTGTTGTTCTGTGGCGGGTAGGGCGGTTTCTTGTTGTTTTTGTCTCGCTTTACAGGATTGCAGGCAATCATGGTATAGGGTCCTGTCTTGCTTACGTTTCCCAAGCCCCTGCATGAGGTAAGTGTTATTGTTGTTTACCTTTAGGATGATTGCTGGCCCTACTTTTTTGGGTTGTAGTTTGCTTTTGTCAACATTCATGCCCCAAACTTTATCCCCAACTTCATGTCTGTTGCAGATGGGAACAAAGGTCTTTTGCAAATGTTCCTCTTCCTTTGCTGCTTGTCCTCTGTTGGCCTCTGCAATGTGGGGATCTGAGTGTTGGGGGACCTTACTTGGGATTTCCAGCTTAGGTCCTGTCAATGCTTGGATGATATTTGGCTGTGTGCTGTATACCAGTTCAAAAGGGCTTTTTCCAGTGGATCTGTTCACTTGGGTTTGACAAGCAAGTAACACAGTTGACAGCTGTTTATGCCAGTCTTCAGGCTTGCTGGCAGTGAGTTTGGCTAAGGCTTGCACTAGGCTACCATTAAGCCTCTCTACACGCCCATTGGCCTGTGGGTGGTATGGCATTGTTACAGTGTGTTTGAATCCATTATTTGTGAGGTATATGTTGGTGGTTTTGGAGGTTAACTCTTTCCCTCCATTGGTTATCAGGAGTTCTAGCTTTCTGAACTTTCTGATTATCTCCTTGCCAATAAATTGTTGTACATTGTTGCCAGTGTGTGCCTTTACTGCTTGGGCTACTGGCCATTGTGTCGCAAAGTCAATGGCAGTGATGATTTATTTCTTGTCATTGTGTTTTCCTGGCATGAGGCCAACAATGTTGAGAGCCCATAATTTGAAAGGTAGTTGTGTGCGGATAGGAAGTACTGACTTTGGTGGGGTTTTGCTCTTAGCAAATTTTTTGCATACTTCACATTGCTCTAGTACTTCTTGGACATCATGATACAAGGTTAGCCACCAGGCCTTATGCTTAAGGAACTCATCTGGGTTTTGGCTCTTGGTATGTCTAAGGTCTTGGTGGTAACGTAAAATGGTGTCCACTTGTTGGTGTGTGGGGATGTAGGAAATGGTTGTGCCATCAGACATTTTTCTGTTTAAGGTTCCATACATGTCAGCAAACAGGTGCCCATTTTTGATGACTGTTTCCTTTGTTATGTCAGTTGTGTTAGGGGGAAACCTTTGTCCTTTGTCCAGAGCACCAGGAGAGGCCAGTCTGGGTCAGCCCATTATTGCCCCTTGAGGCACAGACATACAGGTGAGAAAGGGCATCTGCCATGGCAAGCTCGGCCCCAGGTTTGTACTGGATGAGCATGTTGAATCTCTCTAACAGCTCCATTCATCTGGCTTGTCTGCGGGATAGATTTGCTTGCGTCTTGAAGTAGATGAGCAACCTGTGGTCTGTCAAGGTGGTGAACTCTTCTTGTTGCTTCAAATAACAGTGCCATTTAACCAGGAAGTGTACAATTGCCAACAGTTCCTTGTTGTGTATAGGGTAGCGGCACTTGCTGTCTGTCAACTTGTGTGATTTTTAGGCCACGGGAAGGAAATCACCAGTGTCATTCTTAATTTGTAGTACTCCTCCAATGGATGCGTCAGAGGCGTCTGTTTCCAGTTGATATTCTCTGTTGTGTTTGGGGTATTGGAGGATGGGCGCCGTTGTGAGTTTTCCTTAAGGCGTCGGAAACAAAGGTCACGCTGGGGGGTCCACACAAATTTGGATTTGGCGCCAGTTATGGCAGACAGGGGGACAGTCAGGATGCCGCAGTTAGGTATGAACTGTTGCACATAAGCAACCATTCCTAGGAAGGTGTGGAGTTCTGACTTGTCTTTGGGGGCGGCATTTTGCAGATGGCCTAGATCTTTTGACTGTCAGGTTTAATGCCATCCTTTGAAACTATGTGTCCCAAGAAAGGTAGCTGTTTGTGGAAGAACTTGCATTTGGAAGGTTTGGCTAGCAGCTTGTGTTGCGCTAGGGTGGCAAAGACTGCTTTCAGATCCTTGTGACGCTGTTCCACTGACAGGCTGTAAACAATGATGTTGTCTAAGTAAACCAGGGCGCACTTGCCAATGTGGGGAGAAAACACTTTGTTCATGAAGGTTACAAAGGTTGACGGGGCATTTTTCATACCAAAATTAAGCACCACGCATTTGTATAAGCTGTACTTGGTGTGGAAGGCTGTTTTGGGGATGTCCTCTTCTTTGATGTGGATCTGATTATATCCTGCCATAAGATCAATCTTGGAGGAGACTGCAGCGCCACCAAGGGTATCAAAGAGATCTTCAATGAGTGGTAGTGGATAGCAATTTTTGATGGTGACTTTGTTTAGCACTAATTAATCTGTAACTAGGCATAGGGTACTGTCCTTCTTTGCTACAAAGAATACTGCAGCACCAAAAGGAGACTGTGAGGGGCAGATAAGTCCTTTCTCCAACGCTTCCTTGAGGTAAGCACACAGGGTGTTGTCCTTGTTGGGAGGGAGGCAATAGATGGGTTGTGCCTTAGGTACCGCTCCTTTGAGTTGAATGGAATGTTGGATGTGCTTCTCAGCCGGCAACCCGGGCAGAGCTTCCTTGAAGATTTCTGGGTGCTGAGCTACAATTTCACAGTCCTGTGGCGTGGTGGTATCCTGGTGATCCTTGAAATGGATAATATTGTATTGGCAAGAGTCCCAGTTGATTGCCTTGAGGTTCTCCTGTTCATCCAAGGTCTCAGTGATGCATACAAAGACGTGGTCACGCAGGAGCTGATCCACGGAGTCAGGATAGATTTGGTGATTGACACCTTCACGTTTGATGGTCAGTACTGAGGTCACCCAGTCTATGTGGGGGTTGTTCTTTTGCAACCAGTTGAGTCCCAGTACAATGTCAAACTTGGGGAAGTCAATGACAGGACCTTGAATGGTGGAGTGTAGGCTCTCTAGCATAACAGAGAAGGGGGCAATTTCCTGTGTCACAGCAATGTGGTGTTCATCAGCTAAAACCATGTTTTTAATTTGAAAAGGATTAGTAGCTAGCTTGAACTTATCTACAAAGCTACTGTTGACTAGGGTTTGATCTGCACTAAATCCAGGAGTGCTGAACCTATGTAATTGCAAAAGAAGAAAGGATAATACATCAGTTTATTTGGATGTCTGGTGATGGTGTAAAGTACCAGGTCTTCTGAGGGTACTTGAACCATTGGGCATTGATCCACGTCCTCTGGGTGGTACACATCATTGGGCAAGTCAGGGATGGTCCAGGAAGAGCTTGGCTTGCTTAATGTCCTCCCTGGGCTTTTCCCTTTTCCTGGTTGTCTTGGGTGGTCACTGCACGGAAATGGGTTCTGTTTGATTGCCTGTTATTCCCGTTACTGTTTCCATTCAAACTGGAGGGCTTGTGGTTGGTGCTGCCATTAGCGTTCCCAGGGGTGGTCTGCTGGAGCGTCCACTTGAATGTGACTCCTTGGGTTGCTCTCTTTTCCCTGATTGTGCCTTGTGAAGTGCCTTTGACGTCTGCTCCGCCTTCTTGGCCTCACATAATAGGCTTTGCAAGTTGGTTACTTGATCCAGGTCCATGTGTCTCATTACGTGCAACTTGAGGGCGTCATAATACATGAGATGAGTGGCTGGGTTGTCAAAGACCATATTGGAGGGGGCGCGTAGACAGAGTTCCTCATAAGCGCGGGTGAGCTCCTTTACAGTACCAGTCTGGGTTAAGTTCTTTACTTGACAAATGATCATGAGTGTGATGTCCTTCAGCAAAAATCTTGTCAAGAAGTCCTGCTTGAAGGTGTCCCAGTTCTTTTTGGTGTGCTCTTTGTGCCACTTGTTGCACCAGGTGCCAGTGTTGTGGGGCAGTCAAATGAGGATTTCCGCAATCCAAAACCTCTGTGGGCATTCCATCTGAGTTAGCTTGCTTTGAGAAGATTGGATCCATGCTGTGGTGTTGTTTTTGTTGGCTCCTGCAAAAGGTTCCAAGGCAGTGCTTCAAAGTCTCTGAGCTACATAGGCTGGCATGGCGCTTTCATCAGTTGGTTGCAGCATAGAGGAGGGAGCCTGAAAGAAACCTTGTGCAGACATGGTGTTGAAGGCGGGTAGTGGGATCACTGTGTTCTGGTACAAGACAAATCCATTGGGTATCTTGGTACCAGGAGTGTACGGGGTCCAGTCAGGAAGAAGGCCAGACATAATTCTATTGAGGATTTGTTGGCCGCAGCGTGTGCGGACAACAGGCGGAATTTTTCAAGATAAGGTAGGATGGAGAACCTACCTGTTCTACCAATGTTGTAACTGTGCTGCTTTAGCAGAGTTACAAGGGGGAAATGTTTAGAAACTAGGTAATAATCTTTATTGAGAGATAGTGATTATATAGTCATGGTGAATCAATGAATAGTATGAACAGAATTGGTGATCACATGGTTTGGATGGTGAAGGGGGTGGCTTGATCCTGGTAATGAGTCAAGCGCCAAAACAAGGTATCCACCAAAAAGGGTCATCATCTGTTCATGTTGTTGGATTTGGTAATTTGAGTTGACTTCCTAGACTGGCTTTGATTAACCAGATAATCAAATTGTGGGTCCCAAACCCGCTTGGTTGGAACCTTGCTGGCGGGTTGAGCCTGCAGTTTTGCCACTGTTGATCATTTCAGCAAGTGGGTAGAAGCTCGTCCTACTAAGGACATCACTGCTAAGACAACTGCTGCCTTCCTGTTACAAGATGTTTACTACCGCCATGGCTGTCCTCAAGTGTTGCTGTCAGACAATGGAACTAACTTCAATGCCAAGCTGGTAACCTCTGTTGTTGAAGCTTTGGGGTCTCACCAGTCCTTCTCTGCCCCCTACAACCCTTCTACCAATGGGGCAGTAAAGTATGCAAATTCAACACTGGTCTCCATCATGAGGAAGCTCACCTACTCTGACGCTGCCAACTGGGACCTATACTTACCTGCTTCTCTCTTTGCATATCACCTTAGCAAACACCGTGTCACCTAATATTCCCCTTTTGCTGTGTTGTATGGGCAAGAGGCTACTACTCCATTGCTCTTGGGGGCCCCCTGCTCTCCCACTGATAAGGCCATGAATCCTGACAACCACATCAAAGACCTAGTCAACTGCATAATTGATATACAGGCCACTGCCTACACCTCTGCATACAAGACTGAGATGCTCAAGCTTTCTCCTGGTAATGCTGGACACTCCCCCTTGCCTGAATTTGACGTTGGTGACTGTGTTCTTTATTACCAGCACAGAGTGGGTGGGCGCGCATAAACTGGACACTCTGTGGGTTGGCCCCTTGGAAGTGACTTTCAAACGAGGGTCTGAATATACTATAAAGCTCCTCTCCAGTGGTTGTCCTTTTGCTTGAGTTCATGCAAAGTTTCTGAGTAAATACCACCCCCTAAGGTCAATCCAGGGGAGGGCAATGTTGTGAATGCCGCTATTCACCATGTGTTTATTTCGCCTTTGGTGGGCCATTTTATAGATGAATCCCTCACTTTTGCTTTTGCCTGTCAAAATGAGTTAATGACTGAATCAGGAAATACACTTGTTTGGTTTCTTGACTCTGCGCAACTCACTTGCCCCACTCACGCGGGTGGCAAGTGATCCTACTGTCCTTGTAGTGTTTTGTGGTATTATCAACCACTATATATTCCTTTTCCTATTTCACCAATAAATTAAGTTCTATTCACATTCTTGTCTTTGTGTCTTCCAGTACTTCCGCGCCTCTCTCTAGCCATGACTAGTAGAGATTATTCTTCCAGGGCCACAAGGTAATCATATAGCTTTCCCTGCCATCTAACCAAGACTTAGTATGAATCCAATCCTAAGGTTAGGATTTCCCGTTGTATGTCTGTGCCACACCTCAGAACACAACAGTGTGGGCTAAATCCTCAACGGAGTTGAGAGGTTTGGCTTGACTTTGAGCAGATTTCTTGGTGTGCCAAGGGAAAACTGTCCTATCCAGAGCTAAAGGAGGGAGTAACTTTTCACTAAGAACCTCCCACCTGGGTATGCCTGAGTTGATTGAGGCACTCTAACTTGACCCAGGGGTCCCAGGCACCATTCCTGGGGCTTTTGCTTGCCATGCCTCTATATTTTTTGTTATTGTTGGACCTTACCCTCAGTTGGAAAATCCAGCAGAAACCAGGCAGGCAAACCTATTACCACAAAAGATTTGCCCCAAGTACAATATGATGGTGATTAATTAGACCTTACCCAGAACTGGATTTCTAGCATGGGCTGGATAGACAACCCAACTAATGATGTGCCGCCATCCTCCTATCCCCAATTCCTAAGGGCCATGAGGCAAGTGTGGCAAAATCAACTGTAGGGATGTAAAAGTGAGAATTCAAAAGTGAGAATCTAAAAGGGGCCAAGTTGACAATTTTAAAATCTAAAAATTAAATCAAAACAGCTCATCTGAAATTAAAATTTATTATGGCCATAAAAAATACTTTTTATTCATTCCCTCAACTAAAAAAGTCAAGAAAAAGTAGTTACTTTATTATAAAAAGCCATTTTGAAAATTTAAAAAGTGTGGGCACGGCCAATTTAGATTCTCACTTTTGAACTCTCACTTTTACATCCCTGCAGTCAATTTTGCCACTGTTGCCGGCCATGACCCTTTATACAGCCCCTCATAAAGGGCTCTAATAAAGTTTTTTTAAAATGCTAAACACCTCCCCCCACCCAATTAGGCCAGGGGAGGTAGGTACAGTATGGATGAAGATTGGGCAGGCTTCAGGTTTATCTACAAGTGATTTTGGTAGCGGAGGTTGTCTGGAGTTTTAGTTTACCAATTCACCTATATTTCAAAGGTGAACCTTGATATTTAGCCATGGTATCTAAGGGGTCATGAGTTGGGGGTTGATAAGATGGGTAGTTTATTGGGGGAGGTATGGATCAGGGGGTTAGAGATGAAGTGGAGAACAAGAGTATATGGGGTTCAAGCATATAAATGGTATAGAGGGTTGGTATCTGCTCAGATCAAAGTTTAGGTCGGTCTGGTCACCACCAGGGAACGGGAGACTCTCGACCCACGGTAGATCCACCACCCCGGCTCACCTTGCAGGCGCTTAAATTGAAACTTCACTCGTGCCAAAGCCGGAGAATCCCAGTCTCGGTAGTAACGATTGAAACTTGCCGATCGTTGCCAAGTGTCCAATGGTTGGCTAGGGTTCGAAATCCGAGCGGGTGATTCGCGATCGGTTCGGGTTCGGGTTCGACTCGGGGAACTGTTGGCAAGGGAATTTAGTTGCGAGCCAAGTGGGACGAGGGTTCAGGGTGGTTGATTGGGGATATTGAAGTTAATCCAGAGGGTTAGCAGCCCATGCTGTTACGGGGTTCCGATTAAACCTAAGCGCTAGCAATAATTGGTGTGGGATCCAACCGTGTTCAGATGGGGCTAGGCATCCCAGCTGAGAAGATTTCCGGGATGAGTTTGGCAAGCGGAGCTTGGATCTGTTGGGATGGATCCGAAAAGATGTTTTGAAACCTTGCTGCGTTCAATTATGAATACTGGGATGTTGGGCTTTGGTAGCCTTTTCTGGGTAACGTGATAAGCTGTACCTTGGGGTGTAGAGCTTTGAAGGTTAAATGATCAATGAAGTACTTGGCTTGATTTAGGATTTATATGAATTGAGTTTCGACCCTGATTTAACTTTAACAATTCTAGTTACGGTTGCTTAACTTGGTTTAGAGTTTATATTGGATGGGTGAAGAGATGGATGCGTAGTGGATTGCAATTGGGCCATGCTTAAATAATTTTTGTTCGCCTGTGGCGGTAGATCTGATTGGCTGGGAAGTTAGTGTTTGTGGGCTGGTTTTGGTCAATTTCCAGGTGGCAGATGGAGTGTTGGATCGTATTTGGATTAGGGGTGGAACTAGTTTATTTTAGAACTAATAATTGTAGGGGGGATAGTCTGGAGTGGCAATGGATTGTATTCCTGCATAGATGCCAGTTATAAACTGGGTTTTATTATATTGATGTGATTGGGGAATACTAAGGCAACTGATAGGGGTTAGGGTTGAATTGGAATAGAATTTATGGGGCGAGGTAGGAACTAGTTTTATTGCAAGGGGTGAGGGATGTGTCGATTGGGTTTGAGAGCAGCCGTTTAAATTATCTTATTGAGGAAGTGATTTCATTTGAGAAGGTAGTGGCACAGGGATTAGTTTCGCTTGAATATAAATTACTAGTTCAAACTACGCCACTGTGAAGTAAGTGTCTGATGCAACTGAAAACATGAAGTTTATTCATGTGCATGGATCTGATTGGCTGGAGGGTGTTTGATAGGGGAGGATAGCCAAGTGAAACTGAAGCGAGTGTGGGATTTTAGAAAAAAGATTTAGACGACGGGTAAACGAGGTGTTGGGTTAGGCAGCGGGGGATTGCGGAGTGGCTGCTGTTGCCAGGGGTTGCCTCCCGATCGAAACGAAACCAACGTAGTCTGAGTCTGGAAAGGGGGAGCGGTGAAGATTCATTTCCTATTGAGGTTAACTCTTGCCCGATGGCGTTTTAACAGGGAACTGAAGATCCATCCCCAGCCTGTGACGAATGAAAATGTATGGCTAGCGTATTGCAGCCAATCAAGGGATATGTTGGGAACGGGGTGGGGTTAAGGCGTCGGACAATTGGGATTACATGTGGAACGAAGTTGTGAAACTATAAGCGGAGTGGTAGGCGTTTAGTTCAAGTTGTTAGGGTATAAATAGGGCGAGAGGGAACTCAGGCCAGGATGGATCAAAGCTTCAAGCAATTTCTCACCCTGCCTGTCACTCGCGACTTTGTCGCTATACTGGCATGGAAGGTTGGGATGGTGGTTGGTCAACCTGCCACCACTGCCCCTCTGCCCTCGTTGACGGCGTTTGCTCGTAGCGTCATTGTCAACTCGCGCATCCAGCCCTCAACGCTGTTTGGCGCAATGGTATACTTGGAACGCCTCGGCACACGCTTCACGAAGCTTGTCGCCAGCCACCCCTGCGCTCCCCACCGCGTATTGCTAGCCTCGCTGGTACTGGCGGGCAAGTTCCTCAACGACTCCTCGCCAAAGAACAGGCACTGGGCAACTTACTCGCAACTGTTTACCGTCAAAGACGTTAACCTAATGGAACACCAGTTCCTCACATACCTCAACTACAGCCTCAAAATATCCTCCAAAGAACTGCTCACCCAATACGAAAGCTTCCGCCACCTGCCCCATTCCCCACCCCCCCTCCCCAAAGCACTTTGTTCCCAAGGCCCACTTCATCATGTGCTACATCCCCTCCCTTCCACAAAAGACTCCCCGCCAGCACCCACGTTCTCTTAAACACTACGCCCCAAAGAGACATCCTTACCTGTTGAACCCCAAGTGTACAAACAAAAGTATTAACCAATAAACTGGGATCCATTCCTTATAGACTTACTTCAATAATAATAAATCCATCCTCCAATATAAATTTCCATTCTACATCCCACTTTATCCATCAGATATAAACGCTAAACCAATTCGATTAGAGGCATGTACCTGAATCAAGCCCAATTTAAACCCCTTTAAATTCTATGCTAAACCATCCCATATGAGCTTCCCAGGCGCCCCATTCAATTCCAGCAATCGAACAAAGCCCCTGGCAAAGCCCCTGGCAAAGCTCAAAATTCAACCCACAGGAACTGCCGGAACTCATGCAAACGCTCCAGAACATTTCTGGTGTACCCATGCCTGTAAACATCCCTAACCGTACCATCCGCCCTTGAAGCCGATCCACATGCGCTAGGCACATCCGCACCAGTTGTGGATCCGATAACCTTCCAATCAACACTGCGGGGAATCAACATTGGCATAACCCTATCCCGGCTGCCCGGATCGGGCCAGGTCCCCAATGAACCACCCCTTTAAATACTGGCCATCGCCGGGGAAGGGTGTCCAGAACCTCCAGGTTGGGGAGCTTCCCCCAGAAAATTTCTTGACCTATCCGCTACCATTTCCGATCAACCCTTGGAATAAGATCCCCGTCCGCAACTGGCATGCCGGCGCTGCCAAACCCGCGCCTCAAAAGTTCCGACAAAAAGGCTCAAGCGCCCCCAGAAGGTTAAGCAACCGAAGCTGTCCAGGTAATCTCAAGTTGATATCGAACGCGCCCCATATACCCGGCTGAAAGCCATTGGTTGGGCAGTGGACATATAACTAAACCGCAAGCGCTGATCAGCACCACAAAACTCATGTCAGCCCCCCAAACCCCCAATCCACTTGATTTGAATCCACTTTGACCAGAAGTCAATACAAGGGTTGAGTTGAAGCTTCCCAATGAACCCCTATGGTACCCAATATACCAGCAGACCCATTTCCTTCCTGATCTACACCTCTTCACTCCATACCATCGGCTATATAACATTTATAACCCCAAACAAGCCATTATCCCATCTATCCTTTATAAAGCTGCTACAACAGCCCTAATATACCTTTGGTAACATGTTCAAATCTCTACCCCCGATTTACAGGAGAAATCGCTGGGAAATAACAAGCCAAATCCAAGCGGTACATGGTAACCCTCACTCCACCTAGTCTTTATACATGATCCCTAATTTCTCTGCTATAACCACCCACTGTAAAATTTTCAAACGTGAAGCTGGGGTCAAAGTAACCCCAAGCCCTAACCAGAGAGCATCCAGAGAAACTTCCTGAAGGCTGGTGGTCAGTTGTCTTCAGAATAAAGACCTGGACTTGGGAAGCGGGTGAGGCTGCACCTTAAGATTGCCAGAAAGATGTTCGGCATTGGTCTTTGAGGAACCACGTTATAAGGGAGTGGGCGAGGGTAGCTAAAGCCCACGTTCTCAATCCCCAGCGATGGCATACCAAGATAATCTACCTTGCTGCAGAGTAACTTTCAAACCAGTCGAGATAAACAACCGATCTCACTTCAAAAACAAGATTACCCAGTCTATAAGCGAAATCAAAGTAAACCCAAGCTATTGCGATTTAAGATAAATCCCTTGATTCTCGATCTCGCTTTTAGGCTGAGATTTTTCATTCATCTCAACCGGGCGGGAAACTAATCTACATAGTTCAACAAGCTGAACAACAATACATCATCAGAGGGTACAACCTCTGTTATTGCCAACTCAAGGGAGATCCCAGCTCTTAGGGACCGATCAAGGAATAGATCCCGCATATACTCTACCCCAGCTTTCCTTCCATCATAAGGCTGCAGCCACCTAACCCCCTCAGCTGAGCTTGATCTATCTAAAGAAGTACCCCATTCCCAACATACCATCTACCATTCAATATACCTTCAGGGATATCTTCCCCAACCCTGGGGTGATCCATGGCTGGGCTAGTGTTAGGATACCAGATGTCAATGGGAACACTGTTTGATGTTGTTGAAGGGACAGAGGGTAATGCCCAGGATACGACAGGTGCCAACTTGATAGTGTAGGATAAGGATCAACCAAGCAAGGACCAAGGGCCAGAACTCCGCACCATGGAGTCCACCAAGCGGGTAAGAGCAATACAGAGTACTCCAGACATCTGGGTAGGGGTGGCCTCAGCTGGGTACTCAGGATCCAGACGGAGAAGAACGGGTGCCAAGGAGTGAATTGCTTCTTGAGGGGTTTCAAATACCAGATAGCTATAGGTGACCAGACAAAGGGGACCTTCTTAGAGGTAAGGTGCGTGAGAGGGAGAGCAGTAGCAGAAAGTCCTTGATATTTACAGCAGAAATTACTAAGGCCCAAGAAGCCACAAAGCTTGGTGCATGTTGTAGGTCTAGGCAAGTCCAGGACTGCCTGGATCTTGGAAAAAGCAACTGCAAAACCTCCAGGTTAATCTTGTACCCAAAAAACTCAATCTCAGTGACAAAGAACTTGCATTTCTAAAAGCTTACAGAACAAACAATTGTCAATGAGTAGTTGGAGGACCTCTTGTAGGTGTTTTGTGTGGGCCTCCTTGTTCTGCAAGTATACCAGAATATTGTCAAGGTAGACAACAACACAGACGTCAAGTAGATGGAAGAGAACCTCACTCATTAGGCCTTGAAAGGCTGGGAGCGTTACTCAGCCCAAGGCATCACAAGGTATTCATAGAGCCCAAAGGGAGTGTGAACTGCAGTGTTCATTCATGACCTTCTGCAATACTTATTGGTTATAAGCACTGCGGAGGTCTAGTTTAGAGAAAACATTGGTATAGGTAAGTTGGTTGGTCAAGGACCCTGCAGATGGTAAGGAGTTTTAGTTCTTAATGGTTATGGAGTTTAGTTTAGTGAAGTCTACAACAGGTCTCAAGATTCTATCCACTTTCCCTACAAAGAACATGGGTGATGAACATGTGGGGAGTTGGATTGGCACGCAGCCACTTCCAATAAGTTTTTGTCAAGGTACGCCTTCATTGAAATTCCCTGTGCTCAGTTCATGGGGTAAAGCTTTCCCCAGGTGGGTGAAGGAGCCTGGTATCAAGTCAATTCTAAGGTCAGATGGTCTTTGATCAGGAAGGACGAGAGCAGAGTTCCTCGCTAAAGGCTGTTTTTTTTTTTTTAAGTCTTGAATTTCCTCCGGAATAGAATCAGGTATTTGGGCTCCCCACAAGAAGTAGAGTTTAAGTTTGCAGTGAAGCTCTTTGGTACTTGATGATAAGGTTTTTGAGAAGCACCATGTTGGTTGTCCAGGGAGTGGAGCGTGACCAAGTTGGTGTCCCAAGTGGACTGTAACCGGCTTCCTGACACCAGGGAAAACTGATGCCAATGGAAAGGCCAATTTGGAGAGTGTAGAGGTGGGTAGATGGTATAGGTTCTCCAATACCTGAGCGTGGAGGGGCTTGACTAGAAGTCCTACCTGGGGAGGGTACCTTCAGCAAGTCTTACTGAGGCTAGACCTGAGGTTTCCAACCAAAATGAAGTCAAAAGATCTTGGTCGATGAGAAGTTTCCCTTAGCTCCTGTGTTAATCAGTGCATAGCTGGCTGTAGTGCCAAATTTGTGGTCCTAGAAAAACAGGCAAAAGAGCGTAATACTGAGTGGAATCTTTATTGGCATAATTAGTTGAAAAAGATGGCCTGATGGATTGTACCTTTGAAAGTGCCCTGACAATCTTTAACGGAATGACCTGATTTTCCACAGAGAGGCACAATTCTTTTCAGACTTCAATGTTACTTCGGGAGCTAACTGATACCCTCTCCCAGGTTTAGGGACTAATCCTTGGGAACCTCGGCAGGGGGGAGGGTAAGTTACAGGTAGGCATAGTCTTGGTGTTGTTCCAAGAAGGGAGTTGATTTACCTTGGAGGACCATTTCAATACCTCTTTGGTGAGCTCAGGAAACTTGTTGGGAAATACATGGTGGGCTAAGAAGTTCTTGAGTTCTGGAGATATTTTTTTTTTTCTGGAACAGGTAGCAAGCTTTGGCGTCTGTCATCCCAATTGCTTCTTTGAGACAAGAGAATTTTTCAATATAGTCCTTGGTGGACATTCTGCTTTGATACAAGGTCATTTTGCGGTTGTGGAGTTCTTTGTGGTCTGTGCTGGCACTACAGTAGGCAATAAGGAGTTGCAAAAGGCAGGGTAGTTGTTGAGTAATTTCTCTCCTTGGAGGGTGGCCTTCGCGTACCAGATGCGCGCCTTGCCTGTGAGCTTCTTGGCAACGTGATGGACCTTCTGTGTGTCAGTCTGGAATTGGGGCAGCAATGTTTCAAACAGGGATTGTGAGAAGGCCAGGAGCATCAGGATCTTGTTATCTTTGTTGTTGTCAGGAGATACTGCAGAAATCTGGTTTAGTACCACGGTTTGGTTCTGAACCTGTTGAGGAGCTGTTGCACTGGAGGTAGCGGTGGTTCTGGTCTGAAGGGAAAGGCAAACCAGACAATATGTGGTCAGGCTGATGATGGTAGTGACCAAGGTGACTGCAAGACTCTTGATGATTGCGGTATAGAGCAGGTAGTTTGCAGGGGTTGGTTCTGAACTTCTAAGTAAGAAGCTCAAAATGGGTTCCAACAAACTGTCTGGGACCCACTTTGCAGGGAATAAACTTCCCAGCTGATGGGCCAAGGCCCCTACATTTAAGCCTGCTATGACCAAGCCAATAGAAACCGTGACCATTGCAAGATGTCCAAGTTGTCTTATATAAGCAAACCTTCCAAAAATAGAACTGAATTGCCCAAGTAGATAGTAGCCCACCAAATACGTCAAGAAGTAAAATGAGGCATAAGGTCTAACCAGAGTAGGTTCAGTGGGTAGGAAGCAAACAAGCAGCCATAGTGGGAATTTATGTCCCCAATGTCCAGAAGGATATTTGGAACCATCCATTGGCAAGGGATTCCTTCTGGTGGGTTCATCTGGGGAGGAGTTATACCAGTCTGTTGTTGGAGTTGGGTTTTCCAAGGCGTACACCTTGGTCAAGAAGTAGGCTAGAAACCAAGATAGGAAGAGAATTCCCCTCATGGCTTCAGAAAAGGAGTGCTATCAAAATGGATGAGTAGCTAGAAGAGTAATAATCTTTATTGTTGGAACAATTGGAACTGAATAATTTTGGGCCTTTAAACAAGCTTAAAATCATGGCTGAAGAATATAGGAGGAGTTTCTTTGGGATATGAGAGGATTTACATGAATATTGTAAATTATGGCATACCTGGCTTGATTGGGACTACCTTCTGACTCAATCTTAAGTTTATCTTTTTTTTAGCATGAACAGCCACACATACCACTAGGTTGTGGATAAATAAGCGGTTTATTTTAAGAAGATCTGCCAGCTTTATATGTGGAGCCTTACTCTTGCATAGAGAGCAGGTTGTTGATTGAGCAGGTGACAGATTCAGCCAATCATATGCTGAGCGGTGGGTGACATATACTAGTTGGATTAACGTTTTCAAATTTGAAAGGCTTTTTAAAAGCCAAATTCAATTCAATAAACTGAATATAAAAAGGTAAAACAATGCTTTGTGATGACCCGGTCTTAATAAACCCTTCATTTCCAGTGTCCTGGGTTCAAATCTAGGTACCAAAGATATCCAAACAATTCCCTATCATTATTGACTCTGTTGTGTTGGTTTTAAAATGGGTGTCTCCAATATCTTTTTTTCTGGTGTTGATTTGCCAATATTTCTTTCCCAATGCTGTCAATGAAAGTCAGGTAGTCAGGGAAAGAATCTCTGACATGGCAGGTACAGTATCCTGGCTAGCAGACTCAACACAAGGGATGGGGACCTTCAGTTAGAGAAGGTGGGATCACGCTAGGTTGTGCTGGCGCCGTCAATGGTGGCATACAATACAGGTGCAGATGGCTCTTTGGTTGTGGCCAATAGCTTAGCCTCAATATCAAAAACATGGGGCAGGAAGTTGAAATTCTTGGATCAAAAGTTGAAGGCGGTGACAACTGGGTACAAGTTAGAGTGTATGTAACCTCATTATTCCTGGTGACTATTGTATAGGAGACTTTGATTGCAGGCCTTGAGAGTGGCTACTGTCTTGGATTGGGCTACTGTTTCTGGCTTGGGATAGAGGAGATGGTTGACTGGCGCTGACACAGCAGGAGCCTGCATGTGTTGGTATGACTCCCCTTGAGTTGGGTCTGGGTCTGTTCTTGGACCCTCTAGGACGCCCTTGTGGACAGGCTGCCTGCAGCTGGTGCAAAAGCTGATTTGAGAATGTGATTGATAATTACATAAAATAAAATAAAATGTACTTTAGATTAAATATGTATTTATTTGGATTTTCTGGTTTAGTTGCTTGAGTAGTTGTTTTCTCTTGATTTTCCTTGAATAGCAGACTTTCTATATCTGTAAATTCAAGTATAAAATATTGTATCCTTTCCAGTTTGGATGATTTTAAAGTTTAATCACTCTTTATGTCTAAACATGGTTGTTTAGATTGAATTTTTCATTTGATTTTATCCCAAGTGGAGCTTCTTTATTTGAGT